>DF361906.1:20419-37703 GCA_000787875.1 Solanum virginianum
CTTTATGATCGAATCCGAATTCTTTCTCTGCTTCTTTAAGTAACTGCAAAAACAGGGGATGATTTATATAATCAACAGGGATGACAAACCTCTGTTGTTCTTCTCCTTGACCCACCATAACTGCAAGACACCCTTTTGGTATATTCTTCAATTCCTTCTTCCCGTGATTATGGAAATTAATGTGCGGCACATGAAAATGGAAATTCAGATGATGATGGTGTTTTTCTCCAGTACCCATCTCTGTTTTCTTTCAAGATTTTGAACAAATTAAACAAGAAATTGAGAAAAAAAGATTGTACACAATTGATGAGAGGTTAGAAGGAAAAACTTGTAAGAGAATAACGCCAGGGATCAGAAGCAGAGATGGCTAATTGGAAAAGATTAAAAGATGAATCTGTTAAAGATCTTGGAACGTTGCTCATGATCTATCTGCCTGCTTTTCAATATTGTAACGCATATAGCTCTATCTGAAATTGATGAATAATATTTTCAGAGAGATAGAGAGGGGGGTGTTTATATAGGGGTTTAGAAACTACTAATCCGTTTAGGTTTATTATTATTAGTACGGAGAAGGAAACAGTCATAGATTAGGTGTTCCTTTAAAAAAATAATAATTAATAGAAGATTTTAACATAATATTTATTTTAATTAATATTTAATGTTCGTCTTAATAAATCTATATGTCTATTCTATATTTATATTTATTTTATATATTAAAAGCGTGAAAATCGTTAAAAATATTGTTTGAATTTTTTATCTTTCGTTAAAATATTTTGCTTTGGACAAAATTATTTTTCATTATTTTTCTTAATTTATTTAGTTTTAAGATTCACTTTTGAATTATAATTTGTTTATATTTACAATTCACTATTGATTTAGGACTATTCTATATAAATAATTATCTAGGCTATGAAGAAAAAAAAAATATTATTATTTTTCTAATATTTAAGACTTTGAGATTAACTAAAATTTTGATTAAATATTTTATTAATAAAAGTATATAATGTAACAAATTTAAAAAGAAAAAGAATAATGAAAATTACGATGAAACATTAAATTACTCCTTCTATATTTAAGAGTCTTTTTTAAAATTAAATATTAATTAATTAATTAGTTATTCAACTCCAAATTATTACTTTATGTATTCATAAACTATTAACATATCTCTATATTAAAATTAAATTAATTTTCTCATCTTTGCTCATTCTTAATAGATTAAACTATCACATCAAATTTATAACATTTATTTAATTTGATTTATATGCATATTGTATTTATTTTAATAGTACTATTTATGTATTATTTTTAGATTAGCATGTACATTAGTAATTAATAGTAAGCATAAGATATGCAAAAATTTATTAATTTGTTAAAAATGGCCAAAGCCTTATCCAATTAGGAATCGTAATTATTAGTTAAAGAGATTAAATAAGACGTTTCGGTTTTACGAAGGGATAAATACGTAAAAGGGAAGCTGGTATTTGCAGGTCAAAAATTGTTGTCACCATTACTGCAGAATAATCTTTTAAAAGAAGACTCTTTAGGAGAGGAAAAGACGTGGAAAATAATATAAGTAAATGAAAAGGAAATTTGACCTTTTAATTAATCTTTAAAATATTAAGTATTACTGTATTAGTGCTTTTATTTTAAAATAAATCCCTCTGATAATTGTTGAGTATATTAAATTTATTTTTAATTAATTCATAAGTGCATTAAAAATTATTCTTCTGATCCATTTCATATATTTAACAATTATTTAAATTATTTAAATAATCTCTGAATAATGTACGTAAATGGAAGGCCAGTCTCGAGGATGGCTCGACAGTGTTAGAAAAAAGGCAAGCGTGTTAGGTCCCCAAATTTGAGGGGCCTCAAATTTTATTTTAGTAATAATAGATTATAGATTTTTTTAGAAAAAAATACTAAATAAGTATTATTTACAGTAAAGATTATTTATTTCATACAAAAAGAAGAATTATTAAAATAAATTTGGCATATCTGAAGTATAATTATATGATCAATTGAAAAAAAATTATTGAATGAAATATTACTTTTTTTAAAACAATTCTGTATCTCAAAGAGATAGAATAATAAAATTCGCAAAAGAATATATTAATTTATCTTTTAAAATTTAAAGTCTTCATTTAATTTTTGTCTTAGATAATTAATGTGCTTGAATCGTCCCTGATATTTGCTTAAAGTTTTTAATAATTACCAGTTTAAGATCTTAAATTAAAATTTCTCGTAGTCAGTTGCTTATTAAAAACAAACACTCCTTAACATGGAGGTTTTAGCATATGTTTTCAATGCGTTTTTGGTTTTAGTTAATACAAAAATATTAGGATAAGGATTAACAATTAAGGAGAAACATCTCACTTGTCCTAGTACAGTTTTGTTGGAAAAGGCAAAAAAATTACACTACAAAACAAGTAGGAGTAGATTTGTGATATCAGTCATATATCGTATTAATCTAAAAATTATATATAAATAATATTTGCTATCAAAATAAATATAATATTTATATAAATAAAATTAAATAAATACTATTAATTTGATGCAATAGTTTAATCTATTATGAATGTGCAAAGATGAGAAAATTAATTTAATGACTTATAATATAAAAATGTGTTAATAGTTTATGAATACATAAAGTAATAATTTTTGGAGTTGAATAGTTAGGATTTAAATAATTAATTGATTGAAGTTTAATTTTTTTTAAAAAGGACTCGTAAATATAAAAAGAGTGGTTTAATATTTCCAATGATTTACTATAGTACATATTTTTATTAATAAAATATTTGATAATTAATATTTTAGTTGGTTTCAAAGTCTTAAATATTGAAAAAACAATTATATATTTTTTTATTTTTCCTTCATAGCTTAGACAATTATTTATATAAAATGGTCCTAAATCAAGAGTGAAATTTAAATATAAATAAATTCAAATTCAGAAGTGAATCTTGGAACTAATAAATAAAAGATTAAATAATATATTAAAAAAATGATGAAAAGATAATTTTATCCAAAGCAAAGTATTTTAATGAGGGACAAAAAATTCAAACAACAATTTAAAGGGCCTTCACGATTTTAATTTAGTATAGATTCTATATCTGAAATGGCAAATAACAAATTCAAAATCACCTCTTAAACTTCAAAATTTTTAGGGACAAATTCATCTAAATCTAGATACAAAGAGAACAATATCTTGATAGTTGAACCAAGACATTACAAGATTCCTATCTTACTTTTAAAAAAAAAAAAAATCGTGGAGATTCCTCTTATAACCTGACCAAACTATTACTATAGAAAAATAAATAATATTAGATCCTCAAATCTATATATTTAAGATATCATTAGTATTAATTTATTGATTGATTCATTTTGTAGTCACTATCGTCACAATAAAGTGTTCCTTTCACTTTGCATTTAGTATGCTTGCATACCACATACTTCTATTGATATATATTTGTCATTGTCTTGCAAAATTGTATTTTATAAGAAATATAAGTAAAATATCTAATATGAAATCGAATTGTCTGATAAAAAATTAAAAAAAATTATCTTTTACTAAGTTTATCTTAAAAAAAAAATTCTTTCAGATGCAAAAAAAAAATTGACACACAAGATTGTTTTATCTTCAACTGCACGAATGCTAAACAATCTTAATATATCATGAATTAATGTGAACCTAATCAGCTCACACATTGAACTTGTGAGATTATATCTGCACCTAACAATCCAAGAAATAGGAAATGGAATTATCAATAAACCTATTAAATACTTCGTCAATTAATTTATTCTAATGTTATTTTATACAGAACTCTCCTCACAATAATTGATCATGGAGAAATAAGATGCGCTCAAATGGTTGATCACCTACATACTGAACGATAAAAAAAATATACCATTGTTGTTCCTCCAAAGAAGTGGGAGGAGCAATCAATCATAATTCTTTTAATACCAACAAATACATCCATATTTCCACTTTTACAAATAAGTATTCATTTCAATACATAGGTAGAGAGCAAATCAATTTTTTAACAAATAAATAATCCTTTTTTATATACAAAAAGCATAAATTGTGGGGAGAATTTGTTAGGATTCGTAACTTTTTTTTTTCCACATTTAAACTATTTATATTATATCAAAGGACGGAAAGTACATCCGCAGCATATGCTTCTTTAAAAAAAAGATAAAGTGGTGACATAATTATTATTGATTAGATTTTAGATATTATCACTATTTATGCTTTAACAAAAGCAAAGGATAGAATAATTTGAGCAAAAGAAAAAATAATTCGAGCTTGCAATAGAAAAAACTTTTGAAAAACAATTTTCAAGAATAGGCCCCACTGAACGCCGATATGTGGAGCCCACTTTGATGCTTGTGAACAATGAAGTGCCAGGTCATCAATTTACGTCAATATTGACAGTTGACTCTTTATTTACTTTTTAAAAATTCTTTTATTGAGTATCAATGATTAGTGGAAATATATTTGTCTTAAATAACCGAAACTTACCCTTCTAAAATTGACACAATTTGTTGTAAACTTGTAATTAAAGATGAAAATATTGTAAAAAGAAAGAAAAAGGAGAAGACTGCGTGGCAGACAACCATGATTCTTAATGATATGTTTTGCAATTATTTCATAAAAATAGAAAATATACTTTCTTCAATCTACTTTATTTGTCATCTTATTTTATAAATGATCTAAAATAGTTGTTATTAAAAAATAAATAAAATGCGATTGACTATTAATTGCCATCTTTATCATTGTTTAATAATAAATATAGGAGCAATTAATATACTATAAAACTAAGATTAAAAAATAAATAAGAATAATTTAATTAAATTATTTAAAAATAACTATTTTTCTTTAGCTATTGAATTATTCCGATTTTAGTCCTTCTATAACAACAACATACCTAGTGGAATCCCACAAGTGAGGTATGGGGAGAATAGAATATACGTAGATCTTACCACTACTTTATATTAGTCGGTTAAATATGTTTAACTTTCAAAGTAATTTAAGCAAGTATGTTTGATCTTTGAAACTGATCAAAGTTAATTAGTTAAATACTTAACTTTATATGAAAAAGGAAAAAGAAAAATGAAAAATAGGTAGATCACATTTGTTTTATGAACTTAACAATTATACAGATAAAATTTGAAGTTTTATAATGTATAGATAGAAGTGTCTAAAATCATATACTATATTACTTTTTTTTTTTTTGAACGTTTTAAACCTTTTGATTAAAATATTAACATCAACAGTAAAAATAAGCAGAAGATAAGCTTTTCTTTATGAAATTGGATTAGAATAATGTGAATGTAAGAATCCATGTATTTATTATTTATTTAATACAAAAAGAACAGATGTCTTTTTCTTTCTTTTTGCCACGTGAGAATATTTGTCGATTTGATGAAATAATTTTTAGCTTCAAAATTAATAAGTTTTTTTTTTTAATAACAAACAACACGAATATCACTAATTTACGTTTTACTTTATGTGTTCATATCAATTTAGAAAATTACCTTTCAATCACTTTTTCTTCGCCAAATACATATTATATCTCATATATAGGACAAATTAGACATAATTTGTTTCAAATACACTTTAATAAAGTGTGATTCATATGCTTTTGAGATATACTAATTCTCTCTTCTCGCTCTTTTCCCGATGTATTTATATTGCAAAATATGTCTGATATAAAAAATACATGTATCTAGTATCAAAGATACATATTGTCTTTTGTAGAATTCCAGCCCTAGCTCAGTCTAAGATGGAGGAATGAAAGTGAGATAATGACGGTTAGAGAAAATCAGATTGGGGAAGAAGAAATGTGAAATATGTATTGTATTACTTTGTATCTATACAGTGGTATATGTATAAAATGGATGATGGTCCAGAATTAACAATATGTGGCCTCATACCATACAATCACAACCAAATATCTTATAACTAATTCTTAACCAACTAATCTAGATATTAATGATCTACTAACTATACTAACTACTCTAGTCAATGTACTTAGTCAATGCTAACTACTTTCATAATCTTTAATATCTTCAATACTCCCCCTCAAGCTAGGCCTATTGAAGAGATTCAATAGTCCAAGCTTGTCAACCAAGAATTCATGTTGTGTCCTCCCAAGTGCCTTAGTGAGTAAATCAGCTTGTTGATCTTTAGTGTGGATATACATAGTCTTGATAAGCCCTTGTTGAATCCTCTCTCGAATGAAATGACAGTCGATCTCGATGTGTTTAGTGCGCTCGTGAAAGACAGGGTTAGCAGCAATTTGTAGTGCTGACTTATTATCACAAAATACAAGCACTGGCTTCACCAGCACCACTCCCAACTCCTTGAATAAATTTGTGACCCATGTCAATGCTGCCAAACTCCTATATTCTGCCTCTGTGGAGCTCCTTGAAACTGTATGTTGTTTCTTAGATCTCTATGAAATAGGTGAGCTTCCAAATTTCAGAATAAAACCAGTAATAGACCTTCGTGTGTTTGGGCATGCTGCCCAATCTGCATCACAGAACCCAGTCAGTTGGAGCTCCTTTGAAAGCCTCAACAACCTCACCATTGAATTCCCTTCAGCTTCTCCACATTACAGTGTTTCAGGTAGATGATACAATGATTGGAGCTCATAAGCAATCCTTTTCCGGGCTCCAACTTAATATATTTGACAACCCTTAGTGCAGCCTTCCAATGTGAAAGTTTAGGCTTTTGCATGAACTGGCTCATATAGGAGCAATTAATATACTATAAAACTAAGAAAAACCAGCCTCATCTATCAATTCAAGTGCATACTTTCTTTGATTCATCACAATACCTACACTGGATCTCAGGAATTCAATACCCAAGAAATATTTTAGTTCACCTAAATCCTTGATCTTAAAATGACTGTGCAGGGTCTGTTTGGTCTCTTCTATTAGCTTTGCATCATTTCCTGTAATCAAGAGATCATCAACATACACTAGCACTATCGCCATGCCATTACCCCTTTTTTTGGTCTCTTCTATTAGCTTTGCGTCATTTTCTGTAATTAAGAGATCATCAACATATACTAGCACTATCACCATGTCATTACCCCTTTTTTGGTGAATAGGGAGTAGTCTAAATGACTCTGAACATATCCTGAACTCAAGAGTGCCTCAGTTAATTTGGCATTACATTGCCTTGAGGCTTGTTTAAGTCCATACAATGATTTAACCAGCTTGCATACTAGATTCTTACCTTTCTCAGCACTGAAGAATCTATTAGGTAACTCCATGTAGACCTCTTCCAGCAGGTCACCTTGTAGGAAGGCATTAAAGATATCTATTTGAAAAAGTCTTCAATTCTGTGTAGCAGCCAAGGAAATGATAGACCTCACTGTAGTCATCTTCACAACTGGAGAAAAGGTCTCCTATAATCAATTCCTTCAGTTTGGTTGTACCCTTGGTCACCAACCTGGCTTTGTACCTGTCAATCTTACCATCAACCTTGTATTTGATCTTAAACACCCATTTGCACGCTATAACATTCTTCCCTTGAGGCAATTCAACTATCTTCCAAATCCCATTCTCCTCCAATGCCTGCACCTCTTGTTGCATGGCAAGAATCCATCTCTTGTCTTTGGCTGCCTCTTCAAAGGTCCTTGCTTTTATATCTGTGGAGAATTCTGATAGGTAGGCTTTATATTTAGAGGATACATTATCATAGCAGACATAGTTACCTTGAGAATGACACTTAGTTGTTGGAGTCACATAATCCTTCATCCAGATGGGAGGATGACTGGCTCTAGTGGATTTTCTGAGTGCAATATCTTCATTTCTCATCAGCATAGGATCAGGTTGATCAGCATTGATCAACATAGGATCAGGTTGATCAACATTGCTGTTGGCAGCAGCTTGGATAGGATGACTAGTCAATCTTTCATTAGCAATATCAGAAACATCTTCTTGTAGAAAAGCAGGTACACCCATGTGATCAGTCTCCAAGTGAGCATCAACTGCTGGGATTGGTATAGGTAGTTCCCTATCTTCATTACATAAAGGAAAATCATCTGAGACGGGAACTAATTCTGCAGAGAACAAAGGTTGTTGCTTGTTGAGTGTTTGCTTAAATGGAAAAATGTCCTCCTTGAAGATGACATCTCTACTTACAAGGAACTTCTTCTGGGACAGGCTGTACAACAAATAACCCTTCTGAGTTGGGGAATATCCCATCAATATGCAAGCTTCAGCTCTAGGAGAAAATTTATCTTGCTTAACCACCTTGGTAGCATAGCAGAGGCACCTATAACTCTCAAATGATCAAGATCTGCCCTGTGTCCATAAAACATCTCATAGGGAGACTTCCCTTTCAAGACTGAAGTGGAAAGTCTATTAATCAAATACACAGCACACAGCACACACTCTCCCCAAAATCTTATAAGAAGGTTACCCTGAAACCTAATAGCTCTAGCTACTTCAAGTATATGTCTGTGTTTTCTTTCAACCACTCCATTCTGTTGTGGAGTATATAGGCAACTACTCTCATGAATAACACCAAAAGCTTTCAACAAATCACATCATTCAGTGTTAAAAATTTTGTACCATTGTCAGTTCTTAGTTTCTTAACATGCTTGTTAAATTAAGTTTTTACTAGCATCAGAAAAGACTTTAATATTGAGAACACATCACTCTTCAGCCTCATCAAGTATAACCAGTACATTCTTGACTGATCATCAACTATTGTGAGAGAAAATCTAAAACCATTGTGAGTGGGAGTCTTATAAGGCCCCCACATATCCAAATGAATCAAGTAAAAAATATCTAATGCTCTAGACATACTCAATGGAAAAGGCAATCTAGTTTGTTTGGCAAGAGGACAAATGGAACATTTATTACAATCACTACTAACACTGATATGTCTATCCATGAGCAAGTGCTTCAACACATTCATAGAGGGATGGCCCAGCCTACTATGCCACAACAACTGCTCTGTACTGGAACCTTGTGTCATCATCACCATTGAATTCCCTTCAGCTTCTCCACATTACAGTGTTTCAGGTAGATGATACAGGCCACTAGACTCCTTACCAATCCCCTTCATCTCTCCACTGAAGAGGTCCTGAAGCACAAAAAGCTCAGGGAAAAAATTAACTGAGCAATTTAATTGCTTTGTCAATTTAGACATTGAGAGTAAATTGTGCTTAAAAGCAGGTACTACTAACACATTATCTAGGATTCTTCCATCAACTGTGTTACAACAAGCAGTGTGTGATACTTGTGCACTCTCACCATTAGGCAAATGTACCATTCTATTTACATATTTGGATGCATGACTGAGTTTATCTACTTTGTAAGTCATGTGGCACCTGAATCAACTATCCAACCTTCCTTCTACCTTATAATGCTACTCTGCATACTTCTATTATTCACAGACAAAGCAGTGGGTGTGATAATCATACTTGCCATATTAGCTAAGTTCTCTGGTGCACTGCCTGAACTTGTGTCTGCTGCTTCCCTTTCTAACAGGTGTAGAATTCTGTTGTACCGAGTTGGAGTAAACATTGGCTGTGTGGTCATAAGAGGGCTGGGCTCAGTGGTCTTCCCCCTTCATTCCAGTGGCTATAGGAGTAAATGCATCGACTAGGTCCATACCATTCTCAGCACCATTCACCTGGTTCACTGCATCTTGATGCCTAGTGTTTTGTATTGAGCCTGCTAATGCTCCTGGTTGTTTCTTCTTGAACTTTCAATCCGAAGGATATCCATTTAGCTTGTAGCATTCTTCGTTCACATGGCCTTGAAGTTTACAATACCCACAAATTTGGTCCCAATTCTTCTTTCTAGGTTGAAACCTTCTAGGGAATTGACCTTTCCCTGCCTATAGAGCAATCTGCTCAGAAGCATTACTCCCTAGATGCAAGCTAGCAGTCTGTCTTTGTCCTTCATCTACCATAATTATGGCATAAGCTTTACTAACACTAGGTAATGGTGTCATCATCAATATCTGACTTCATGCATATGCATAAATCTCATTTAATCCCATTAAAAATGCAAACAACCTCAAGCACGCAAGGTGATCTACATATGTCTTGGAATTATCACAATTGCACGAAGGTGGAGGCACCAGTGCATTGAATTCATCCCACAACAATCTCAATTTTGAAAAGTAAGCCAAAACTGACATATTACCTTGGCTAATTGTACAAATCTTTCGATGCAACTGGTAACCCCTAGATTCATCAACTTTATCAAACCTCTCTTTCAAATCTGCCCAAACTGTTGCCGCATCCGTCGCGTACACAATGTTGCTGAGAAGATCCTTTGAGACTGTATTCATAATCCACGCCAATACAAAGGCATTACACTTCTCCCATTGCTCCTTCATTTCCCCGTTGTAATCGCACCTCTTGCATGTTCCAAGAACGATCCAAGCTTACTCTTAGCTCGGAGGTTAATGAGCATTGATCTACTCCAAAGAGAGTAATTCTCTGTCCCTGTGAGTTGGACAGTAGTGAGAATACTCTCTGGAGTATCCGAATTGTGGAGATATAGGGGATGATTCCTTCTCCTTTCGACTTGCTCAAGTGTTTCGACTCTTTCAGCAGTACCAGCTGTATCAGCAGTGGCGTTAGTCACAGAATCAATCATTGTCGCCATTGCTCCGAACTAACCCTCTGGTTTCTCCGACCCTCTGCGAATGTCGATCAGTTGCAGTCGAAGGAGCTTAGTCTCGCTTTGATACTATGTAGAATTCCAGCCCTAGCTCAGTCTAAGATGGAGGAATGAAAGTGAGATAATGACGGTTAGAGGAAATCAGATTGGAGAAGAAGAAATGTGAAATGTGTATTGTATTACTTTATATTTGTACAGTAGTATATGTATAAAATGGATGATGGTCTACAATTAACAACGTGTGGCCTCATACCATACAATCACAACCAAATATCTTATAACTAATTCTTAACAAACTAATCTAGATATTAATGATCTACTAACTATACTAACTACTCTAGTCAATGTACTTAGTCAATGCTAACTACTTTCATAATCTTTAATATCTTCAATACTCCCCCTCAAGCTAGTAACTATACTAACTACTTTAGTCAATGCTAACTACTTTCATGATCTTTAATATCTTCAATATTTTTCTCTCGCTTACCTCTCTCTTTATGTACTCAATATCAAAGATATCTGCATCTAATATCAAAACATGCACTGATACATTCATCTACGTATCCATACACAATGAGAGAAGAAAGAAAGGGAGTGAGAGGGCGAAAGAAATGAGGAGAAATTTAAAGGAATAGTGTATCAAACTTAAAATCCAGCAAGACATTATTAATCATTAAAATAATATATAATTATTTAAAACTGTGGAGTGAATTTGTATATATGGAAAGAAGTTTGCGTAATTAGATAATTTTTTATATATATGGTAAGAATGTTTGCGTAATTAGATAGTTTTTCATATTTTTAAATTTGTAAGGCTAACCTAATTAGTGGAATGGGGCCGGAAGTTACGGCATAAATGGGGCAGGGCCCAATCTGGTGCCAGATTTGGTTGTGGACCTTTTTGTCTTGATCCACTTTGCTCATTCACGTGCTTCTTCTCTATCATGAATTCATGATCTATGACAGGATTCTGGGGTTAACCATCTTAATTAATGGATTCATTCTTAATTAATTCACAAGATTATGAGTTTTAAATGAAAATATTTAAGGAAGGAAGAATAATGCAAAAAATAATTCTTCTTTCTTTAAATAGACCGTATATATTCTGGCGATGATAACTTGAGTATTAGAGCAGTAATCTACCATATATTGTCGGTCAAATTGGTTGATAGAATAACTTTTTTATATTATTGGCATATATAACTTAAACATTTCAATATTTAGAATGGTGCTTTCCCTTTGACATAACGAGATGGGTGTATCTAGCTAAATCGATCTATTGAGATTTTGCCTTGCTTTTGGGGTCAAATTTTACTTTAATTATGGAGCAAGAGATAAGTAATCCCCCACACCTCGATTATTCCTAAAGATAAAGAAATCCATGCATATGGTTCATTTCAAACATCATGATGTGTTTTTAAGTTTAATCATTTAAAATTTATTAATCTGACATATCCGGTCACAAGACTGCATACAATAGATCCTTGTGGATGAGTCTGCGCATATCAAGAGTTTTAGTGCACCGGGCTTCCTGATATTTAAATTTACGTTATTAAAAGTATTCCACCAAAAGAAAAACGCTCCCTAATAGATTTTTTTTCCTTTCTCAAGATTTAAATATGACATTATTGATCTATAGTGAAGGAATTCCAACCTTTTTTTTTTTATATATATAGTCATTAATTTTTAAGGAGGCTGATTACTAGACATATCGATTTCCGGGTGGAAAAAAGAAGTCCCAAGGGCCACCTACAGTATTGCTAGTTACGTGCACCCAATTAATTAATAACCAGATTCATGGATTTTTTGAATTTATTTGAACTTAGATATGTCAATTTGCTGATTTGAATATTGACCTTTGAACTATGTTTATAATTTTGCTATCATTACACTGATAATTAAGTCTCCTTAAATTTATCAGAAAATTCTATTGAAACACTTGATTAAATTATGTCATATTACGATTGAAAACCTACACATATGATAAAGTATTCATATATTAATTCATAATTTTGAAAAAAGTTTTGCGCGTGTTCTTAAACGTCTATCGTATAATACATTAACCACTCAAAATCTATCACCTTCTTCAATTACACGCATTAGCCTTAATAAATCCTAAAACTGCATGCATATTACAATTGATGTTGATAAGTATAGTTTAATGAGAAAATATATTTTATGTGATTAACTATTTGCTTAATGGATGCTCATGAAACCTTTTCAAAACACACGCACAAAAAAAAAGTTTAATAAATGCACTTTGTTATATGTGTTTTAAATAATTATTGAACTACGTCATGGTTTTCGATTGTTCTAAGTCAAACTTATTAACAAGTTCTAGATCTTGAACCTATGATTAAGAAATGACCTATGAGGGAGGACAATGTGCTACTACATGATATAAGCAATTCATAAAATATTCAAATCAAGAGGTACAATTTACTGTCCAACAGAAACTTGTACACAGACACATATATATATATATATATATATATAATGTTTTTTATTTTATACAAACCACAAATTGGATTTTCTATTTCTTTTGGAAGTTGCAACAAGAGATTTTAATTCCATTCATGGAAAAAAAAAAAGGAAGAAGAAAAAACTAGCAATTTTATAAGTACATAGCTTGATTAATTGATTATTTTTTCCGCTTTATAATTTTCTCCCTTTTTGTTCTTCTATTATTTTCAATCAACTGTTTTTCTTTCAAAGAAGTATTTTCTAGCGCAAGAACCACTGGTTAAATTTCTTGCTTATTATGCAACATCAACCATTGCAAAATGAAATTTCAACTAAAATTTCTTCCTTGTTGAGTACTACTCAAGAATTTACATTAAGCAGAATTATTTTAATTTATTATGATGATTTAAATTTCTCAAAGTACAAAAAACATGAAAAAGAAAAAAATGTAAAAGCCTTTTTGTCCTATTGGCATTTGGTAGACTACTTGGTATTGGGCCAAGGATGATTAATGATATTTAGCCTTTAAATCACCCAATTCAATGAGAATAAATGCATATTTGGACCTAGACCTAGGAAGAGGGGTGAGGGGTTCATCCGATGGCAAAAAATTATACGATATATATAAGATAAATTTTTTATATTTTCATATATATATTAAATTTGAATTTCTTAAATAATAAGCAAAGTCTAGCATAATGATAGATTTTTTTTAATATGAACCCTCAAGCTCAGACTATTTTTTAGCTTTTCTTAATTATTTCTTTGAAAATTATATTTTGTTGATTTATTCACACATTTATACTTTTATTATATTTCGAGCCCCCGAATTAAAATCCTAAATTCGTAACTAATTATTTGGTACCAACAAATTTAATTCAACATTTTTAGTCACCCAGCCGATATTCATGCCCTAAATTCATATGAAGTATATGATAATATTCCCTCCATTTCTAAATACTTGTTAAGAGTAATTTACAAAACTAAACATAATTCGTTATTTATTTTGATGTTTACCTTAACCATAAATATGGAGAGATTCTAATATCGAAGTCAAAAAGAAAGAAGTACTATTAAATTGATAGGGGTAATAAATAAAAAAATAATTTAGTTAAATATTTTTTTTTAAAGAGCGTACAAAACAAAAGTAACTAGTAAGTACTTAGGAACAAAGGGAGTACAAAGTATAGTCACTTTTTTTTTTTTTACACAGATTATACTTTGGTTGAACTGACTAACTTAATCATGATATTGGATTTATGTGTTGTAAAAAAAAAAAAACTAAGATACAAACTACTATTTTTTTAGTTTTTTAATAAACTAATTTAAAAAGAAAAAATCTGAATAGCTCAATTGATTGACTTCATAAAATTTTCTCGTAATTTCAATAACTTGACTATCATCCTTGCACCATTGATTAATTAAGCAATATATGATTATAACTTTATAATATAACTATCCTTATCACTACTAATTAATTAACCACTTGTTGGGTCACATTCATCTTTTAATTTGAGGTGCCATGAGCCCATCCATGATTAAGAGATGTGCTAGGAGGGAGGACAACGTGGTACTATATGATATAAACAATTTGTAAAAATATTCACATCAAGATAGCCCACAAAAATAGTCACTTTCCATCACTTTGTACGTATATGATTCTTGTTCTAAAATTTCCACAAACCATAAATTGAATTGTTCCCTTAGAACAGGAGATTTTTGTGGGACCAACAAATTCAAGACATATAAACCAGAAAAATAAATATGGGACCAACAAATTTGGTTATTTTTTAGGTACTATATAATAAGGGTCGACAAATACAAATTGGCGGATGGTAAGTTGTCATGGTGAATTTATATAAGGACTCCAAAAAATAAGACATTGTGCTGGGGTTCTCTGAATCCTTTGTCTAAGGTTTAGGATAAAGAAATAACTATATATGCAAAAGGCCTTCATATACATCTGATCGTCAAATAAACATGACTCCTCATATCACAATTCACATGGAACATGTACTAGGCCTAGATGGAAGTGCTCTTAAAGGCACGATTGCAATACAAGTATTAGTTATAATTTCATGGATGAAACAAGCATTGCTAGAAATAAAGGCGTTTTTCATCACAAATCAATGAAAAATTTATGCCACATTCAATGCATTCCTTTTTCATCAGACCCACTCACTAAAAAAAAACATACTGTGGGAAATAATTTTTTTCAACTCTATCACAGTATGCCAAAGAACTACTTATGTTATAGTATGGTCTTGAATGATGTGTCAATTAATAGAGAATTAAATATGGTTCTATTATTTGTAGAACTTTTAAATCTTATAAATTGGTCGTTGATCTTGTGGTATTAAATTTATTACATGAAAAATTAAAATTTAAGAATTGTCAAAAAAAGACGTTTCTTTTTAAATGAACTAAAAAGAAAATTTAGGACAAACAAATTAAAATGAAAAAAAAAAATCTATTTGAAAAAGAAAAAAAAAGAAAAACAACGGATAGCAGCTTTTCTGTTGTATGTCTACTTGAATGGCCAAAATTTCCTGATCTTTCCTCTGTAACATCTTCCTTTGACTTATTCACAACTCTCATAAGTCAAATCTAATATATATTTTTTTTTATCAAATGTGTTTGATAAACATCTTGAAGTTTGACTAATAGGCTTTGAACCAATTCTCAGGATAAAATCGAATAGATTTCAGACGATCTATTGATTTAGGGAGACCCAAAAAGCACAATTTCGATAGATAATCAATTTTTTTTATTTATGTTAATAGGAAGAAAGATTTAAATAGGGAGCAGACATGAAATTAATGAGTTATCTCTGCCTAAATGCCGACACTTACGATTTAGTTCACCGTCCAAACTCTTCAAACTATGAATGGTGTGGTACGTGGGATATAAGACTAATAGTTGCAAAATATTTGTATCAGCTAAATAATAAATTTGTATTAGGTCACCACATGCAACTACTTCATAAGCTAATTTGTGAAAGTTTGTTAATCCTGTTTTAAGTTGCCCAAACAGGTAGCTAATTAACATAGCTCTATTCCCAAACCGAAAAGATATTGACCAAGTATTTAATTTCAGGAACGCGCCAATTCCTCGTCTTCAATTTCAAAAGAAGGAACAAATAGGAAGTTAAATCTAGCATTTGGTATCAACAGTTGAGTAACCATTTAAGAAATCGAATACTACAAGTACAATTACTAGACGACTTATAATTACATATCAATTATCGTCATCATCAATTGCAATTAGTTTATATACAAGCAAGATGTAATATCAGGCTTTGAAGCAGCACAAATGGTAATGGTTGTGATGAACGTCCTTGTCAATCATACCCTCAACGTGACGAAACTCGTCGAGATGACAAGGGATATTTAATGGACCATTGTGATGAAATCCGTAGACTTGCTCTGCTTCTTTCAACAATTGTGAGAACAGAGGATGATTAATATGCATGACTGGAATCACGAATTTCTGCTGCTGCTCCTCTCCTTGACCCACCAACACCGTAACGCATCCTCTCGGTACTGTATCCCTAAATTCCTCTTTCGAATGATGATTATGATGAAGATGAAACAGAAAATGCATCAGAACATGGAAATTCAGGTGGTGATGGTGTTTAATTCCGCTCCCCATTGATCAGAGAGAGAATCAGAAGAAGAGATTGCTAGATTGAAGAGGGTGAGAGAAGAATCGGTTAGATTTTGGTATATACACTGTATCAAAAAGATTTATTGAAAATGGGAGTATTTAGAGATGGAGAGTTTTCTAAATGGGAGTATTTATATAGCAAAGGGGTTAATTGATTACTTACGGAAGAAGAGAAGGTGGATTCCAGACGCGGAACAACTGGGGTGGCAATTGCCGCCTACAAGGAGGAGGTTAGAATTCAGAAGGACACATAAAAAAATATGCCTTCAAATCCATATGTCATTTATTTTTTTATTATTTGAAATAACAAAAGTCTAATACGTACACAATTAGAAATTTATTATTTTTAAATAACTTATCCTCAATTCTAAATATATCATATATTTTTATTTGTTTATTTCTTTTCAAAAGTTGCTTATTTTAAAAAAATAAAAAATGTTAAATGTTCCACTTCAATTAAAAAATATTTTTGATATACAAAGATTCATTATGCTATATC
>DF361905.1:1919-20457 GCA_000787875.1 Solanum virginianum
TTGTTGGACTTGGTTGGCCACCACTTAGGCAAGTATAGTGAGAGCATCCCAAAGCTCACCATTGGTCGGTTGCTCCTCAAGAGTTTAGGCCCGTCTTCCTCTAGTGTTTGGCATGATCTAACATAGAAAAGAACAATCGTTAGGGGAAAAAATTCACCACAACTCTATAGCACAACTTAGAACATGAAGAAGGGAAACATTTCCTAAAACGCCTCATAGCCTCCTATTCATAGTCCTGGCGCACTTCATAACCATGAATAGGACTATAATCGATGTGGTGTATTAGAATCTGAGGATCAATCAACCTAGTGTCCTCATACTAAGTTTGTCATGACCCAAGCCTAGGGCCTAGATATGACATGGTGAATGGAGAACCCGAAGGAACCCTAATCAAGCCACTTAACTTGTCATTACACATTATTGGTCACAGAAGCGTATAAAAGACATAAAATAACCATAAGGGGCAAAGGGACTAAGGGACAGTTTGCAAAACATCATCATTAAGAGATAAAGAGTCATAGCTCATACCATAGCTGCATAGCTTGTCCAATAAACATCTCTAAATACATAGATAGAGCGGGGGTCAAGACAAAGCAACCGAACTCACCCTCATAGTCAAAATACGACATAAAATAGATTGTATCAATATAAAGCAAGAGAAAAACATAGACCAAGGTCCCCAAAATAGAGGACTCACTAACTATCTTGAAATGGCACCAACTAGCCACGTGGAGGAGGAGGAGGATGATCAACTTGGGCTCTAGTTCCTACATGGTGATATCATGTAGGCAGGAGTATGTGTTAGTACATTTGAATATACTAGGTATGTGGGATGGAATACAACAAGAAATAGACATCATAATCAAAATGCATAACAATAGGCAATAGGCATATTATAACAAGATGGCGTGTATGATCAATGCTAGAGTAAATCATACTTAAATAACTCATGCTCATATAAGATATCATATGTAAAGAATCGACCAAGCTAGATTTCCAAAGTATAAAACCCTTGGTAGGTTAGTGATGATAGCACCCATCACCCTAGTGTATGAGGTACAGACCCCTCAACAAGGTTAGTGATGATAACACCCATCACCCTAGTGTGTGAGGTATTAACCCCTCACATATACATAAGCTTATTTCAGCATCATATAGTAATTCAAATCATATCATTATTTGGACCCCCATCACCCTAGTGTGTGAGGTATTAACCCCTCATCAAGGTTAGTGATGATAGTACCCATCACCCTAGTGTGTGAGCTATTAACCCCACATCAAGGTTAGTGATGATAGCAACCATCACCCTAGTGGTTGAGCCTAGTGATTGAGGTACTAACCCCTCCACTAGGTTAGTGATGATAATACCCATCACCCTAGTGGTTGAGATGTTGACCCTTCAACTAGGCTCCCGGGTTTGGAATGTTCTAATGCAACACTTCATATAGAATTCATCATGTACATAAGATCATTTCATTATCATATAGTTATTAATATCATATCTTAAGCTTTTGAGCTTCAATTCCACAAGAAACCCTAACCAGACATTTTATCAAACACTTGGGGGTGTAATGGGGGTAAAAGACCATGCAATTTAGAGATGAAAACATGCAAGAAAATCTATTGTAAAATCATCCATCAACACCTTACAACACCCCAAGACATTCACATCAAATCCCCTCATCAAATCCAATATTAGATCCAAGATTTAGAGCTCAAAACGTGCTAAAACAATCATACTTTCATGAACTAAAATCACTGTGCAGTAAATTTCTTAATATACAAGACTCACATATAAATTCAACTTTATATCATGCAATATTAGTAAAAAGGAGGCTTAGGCACCATGGGTGAAAGGACCCAATGGTTCAATACCACATACCTTAGCTTTGGAGAAGTTCTTGGTGAAGATTGAGGATGAAGGCTTGAAGCTTGAAGAGAATCCTTAGTTCTAGATGAGGGTCTTGAATTTTGGAGTGAAAATATACCTAAGTGTTTTAGTGAGTGTTGAGAAATATTTTTGGGGATATGAGGGTGAAATTTGGCTAAGTATAGGTAAAAACATGGTTGGAAAAACTTGGGCCCAACACTTAGAAAAATTTGGACGAACTAAAAAAATACACTAAAGTGAAACACTGCCACATCATGCCAAGGACGCGCAGTTCTCACTGGAAATCATCATTTAAAATTTTATAATTGTTAATCTTTCACTCTTAAATCAAGGTTAGACCTCTTTTCCACTTAATTTTGACCCTCTGATTACAAATATGATGTCGAATTTTCGAAATAATAAATGGATTTTGAGATATATGGAAATTAAAATCCAGGCATTCCAATGCACATTTTTGGGCACTTTTTGGGGTCGTTTCACCAAGTCCTTCATGTACCTCACATACCTTGGCATCTTCTCCAATGCTTGGATGAGAGGGATGTTGATTCAGAGCTGGTTTACCATGGAGAGAAAGTGTTTGAACTTTCCTTCCTCCTCCCTCTTTTTGATTCTCTAAGGGAAGGGAGGAGGAAGCCTAAGAATGGGCTTCAACCTTTGTGGCACATCAATAACTTCACTTACCCTATCCTAGCCACGATCATATCCTTCATCCGCATCCTTTGTGGCAACTATTTCCTCTTGAACATCTTCTACATCAACCAACATGGGGGTCAATTGTGCTCTTTCCACCTCGAGTAGTAACCGCCATACACTGCCCTTTATTTTTAGGATTTTGCACTGTGTTGCTAGGCATTGTACCCCTCTGTCACTGATTAAGCTGATTTGACACTTGACTGAACTATTGTTCCAACTGTTTATAGCCAGAGAGTGAGACTCTATTTTCTGATTAGTACTTGAAATATTTGATTTCATGCCCCTTAGAGTCTCATCTTGCATATTAGTCTTCTTCAAAGGGCGATCAAACATCTCCTATATTTTGGAATGGCTTGCACCTGCATTGCAGTTGTCTGATGGCATATAAGGACCATTTCTGAAGCTTTCTCTGTGACCCCAATCTGCATATGGACCCTTGTTTAAGTCATAAAACCTTTGTAGTTGTCCCTATAAGCTCCATCTCTACCAAAGTTCTGACTAAAGTTTCCTTAACCTTAGCACCAATAATCCTAATTGGACCCTTGGCCGTTAGTCCGGAAACCCCCCGTCTGATCAACAACAAAGTAAGCTTCCTTATCATAGTAGGCCTCTTCATACATGGGTGCACATGGAGGTTGTGAACCACTGCATTCACTCTTTGTTGGTTCTGCTTTACCATCACATCCATACTTGTGCGAAGCTGAGCAAGCTACTACTTGATTTATTCATAAATTTTGTCTCGCTTTGGGCTCACACTAATAGCATATGAACTCTTTGTAGAAGTTCCATCCCACTGCCCCCTGCATGATTTCTTTTGACTACTCTTTTCATTCACTCCTCAATCCTGGCAAATGGTTGATCTAGAAGCATGCCTCCCATGATAGTATCAGTACAGGCCTAACTATTCTCATCAAGGGCACGATAAAAGATCTCCAGTAAGGTATCATGAATGATCTTGTGGTTAGGGATGCTCCTCAGATATTTTATGAACCGCCCACAAGTAGTGCTTATCAAATCACCAGGAAGTTGCTCGAAGTTGTCAATCTGGTCCTTTAACTTAAGCTTCTTCGATCTAGGGAAGTACCTCTCCACAAAGGCCTTCTACAAGTCTGCCCAATTAGTGATTAAATTTTGTGGGATCTCAGATAGCTATAATGTAGCATTTCCCGTAAGAGACAATGGGAAGACACGAAGTCCCACAACATTCATAAATAGATTCTGTGTTCCTATCACACTCTTACAAACAAATGCTACATTGTGTAGGAAGCTATGAGGATCCTCCGATGGTAAGCCCGTAAATAGCCTACTGTTCTATAGCATTTGAAGTAACCCACTCAAGACTATGAACTTTATGTCTGTTGGTAGTGGTGGCAACACAATAGCTCCAGTCACCTCCATAGCCATAGGATTCAACCAGTATTGATTCCACTGTAAGCATTGGCATTGAAATCCTAAGGGTGTGGAATCCTCCAAAGGAGGTAGCTACTCATTCCCAGCATCTTCATTATTGTTCCTATTCAAAGCTGCATTGGCTGCATTATTGGCGTTGGCTTTGGCGATCCTTCTTAGCATTCTGTGGATCTTTGGATCAAACGGAGTTAAAGGATTGCCTTGACTTAGGGTGTTGGACATACACTACGCCTACACCCTAAAAAGAATAAAAACACAAAACAAAATTAAAATAAGGGAACTAAGGATTAACACTCAAATTACTAATGAATTCACTAAGTCTAGCCGTATTCCCCGAGAATGACGCCAAAATCTTGATGTCGCCCAAGTTACAACTCCTTTTAGAGGATAAAATAGTTGTTGTCAAGATATAAAACCTAACCAAGGTTAGTCAATAATATAGAGCAACTAGGGTACTATGTTCCCTATGATTTCCCAACTGAGTATCACTGGATAACCTAATTCTTGTTTAGTGTATAGCATGCAGGACAATAATTTAAGTTCACCAAGCCCTTTGGTCAAAGGTGAAAGGTAAATTTCACTATGCGACTTGGCCCATCTCTATAGTGTGCATTACCAACCATTAGCTATTAGTCCCAATACAACCTCCCCTTGGCCCAGTTTGGTTGATTAGACGAGAACACATTAATCAAATCTTGTTAATTAATCTCTTTTCCTATTTATTACTACCTTGGTCAAGTCAGTAACACCAGGGAAATTCTAATGTTGATCACTAATTAAAAATATGTAAAACAAAGAGAGTTAATTAATACATGCATATACACCTTCCAAGAATTATAAACTATCTGATTTAATTTTGTTAGTTCTTCATGGTTCCCACAATTATAGTTGTGGATTTAGCTACTCATGCTATGTGTAGATGTAGAGATTATGATTTGAGAAAACATAATTAAACACTTACACAATAGATTTAAGAACAAGCAATCCAATGTGAATAAGAATCACAAGCTTAAAGATCAAATTCAACCACAAATGTTCTCAAAGACTCTTTTCCAATTTTCTCTCTCAAAATATTGAGTTCTCTGAGTACTAGGCTACAACTTATCAAAAATGACGAGAACTTATTAAAAATAACCTAAATGACCTATTTATAATAATTAAAATTCAAATCCCAAATGACTTAGGAGAACGCGACACATCTCACGAGAGCTCTTTACGGCTTGTATTGAAGTTTATGACCCATAATCGAAGTCTCGTACATTGTTGCTGGAAAACTGGACTTCCTCTTTATGACTCATAAAGTGGTTTATGACCTGTAAAGGGGGTTTCGTCTGATGAACTTCAGAAAGTCTTCATTCTCTAATCCTCAGGGCATGGAACCTCTTCTATGACTCATAAGCTAATCTACGGCTCATCTATATGTTCGTAGAATTAACTTTAGAAACTTAGTTCGTCATTGGAATTCCTTACAAAACACCCTATGGCTCGTAGAATGGTCTACGGCCCGTAAGGTGTCTCGTATAACAACAAATCTGTAGCAACTTCTTTAACTTTCTCCAAAATTATGGCCAACCTGTAATCCTGCAAAGATAAACGTAAAAACATATAAAACCAACAAACATAGCATTGAGAATACACAAAATCCTATGTTTTAAGCATCAAATGTGCTGTATTTTGGCAATATATCAAACTTTATGAACACGTCTTAAGATCCAGTATGGCCTTATATACCTAGAGCTTAACTTCCTTTTCTTACCAAAATGGACTACACCTTTCATTGCAAAACCTTCAAGTACATCCAATCATTAACTTTGAATTCAAGGTCTCTTCTTCTAGATTCAGAATAGGAATTTTGTTGATGTTGAGCCATCTTCATTCTTTTCCTTATCATCCTCATTTTCTTCAAAGCTTTCATAACCAAATTCAGACCTAACAAAGGCATCTTCCCACTTCAAACCATCCAATCAGGGACCTACAATGTCTACCATAATGTCACTACCCAAAATTGAATCACAACTAAAGAAACATGAAGAATAGCCAAAATAACTCATGACACATAAAAATCTCCCGAAACCTGGAGTCATGAGTACAAGAGCATCTAATATAGTAATAAAGAGTAAATACAACTACCTCCATAAGATACAAAACTGTCTCATTGAATAATATCTGGTACAAAGTCTTAAAGTAAATAATGAAAAAGCCCCAAAGACCCACGACGACTTAAAGTTTAAGCCTCACCAAAAGGATCTGGATGGATGCAAAAAAGATCAACTTGAGTGAATCAGCTACCTTGTATGGGTCTTTGTGCTCAATCTGCAGGGAGAAAACAAAGTAAAGGTCAGTACACTGAATGTACCTAGTAGATTCAACCGACTGGGTAAGAGAAATTAAAATAAGTATGCAATAATGAAGAATCTTATCCCTGCATCCAAAAGATTAGTGCATAGATAAATATATACACGAAAAAATGAACTAAGGTATCCTTAATAACCCATGGTACCCACACATCAAATAATATGAATGCGATGCACTCATTAATCCATATGCCAAGTGTTTCATGGCCTTGCCACTTGCCAGTGGTCAAGGTAATATTAGAATGCCTCAACCTTGTCACCTACCCGTAGTCAAGGAGTATCACCATATCCTTGCCATATGCCCATGGTAAAGGGAATATAAGATATGAATTCTATCTTGCCTCATGCCTGGATCAATGAGGTGGAACCAATGAGGAGAATAATACCTTTGCATCCTACCCGGGTCAAAGGATGTCACAAGCAATATACAACATATGTAAATCAACGATACAATCCAGAAATGCATGTAACTTTTAGAATGACATCAAAATAGTAATACTGATACATGGATCTCATATAACCATATGCATATAAGAATAATATTCAAAATATCACAGCTTATGCCTAAACCATCATCATGTCTCAAATAATCATAATTATATTAGTAGTTAAGAATATCAACAACACTGGACGTTACTCGTCTCATTTATGTAAGAATATCAGTGATACCAAATCTTACTCATCCCAATTATACAAGAATTTCAGTAATACCGGACCTTACTAATCCAAATTATACAAGAATATTAGTTATACCAAACCTTACTCATCCTAATTATACAAGAATATCAATAATACCGGACCTTACTCATCTCAATTATACATATACATCTCAAAGATATCTCATCAGCCTTTAATTACCACATAATTACTGAAATGGTCTCACAAGTCTCATATTATCACATTTTATAAAAAAAAATCATCACAATTCACACGATGTCATTTCAATTCATGAATGGATTCAAAGTTTACATCATAAATCAGCTCAATCCAGAATCATATTTCCATCATTTTTCAACATGTCAAAACAATTACATAAAAAGTCATCTAGGTCTCACAATTACCACATAAACATAGTCAATAACTCAAATTTAGTCCATAAAGGTTAGCCGAACCTACCTCTATGTCAAAACCACACTCGGAGAAGGTGTCAATCAACTCAGCTTTTTAAATTTATTTTTTTTCCATTCAAGGATACTCATTTCTTGATCTTTCTTTCTACTTCTAATGATAAAAAAATTGTCAGTCAGTGTTCAATTTGAAAATAAATTTGTTGGACATATGTGCTTTTTACTGTGCAATTTTATTTTTTAAAAATTGATGAATATTTATGTTCTTTATTATTGAAATTTGCTTTTAGTTACTGCAGTAGTTTCTAGTAAAATAAGATATTTAATTTAAGATGAATTTGAATTCTGAATTTTAGTTAAGTTGTTGAGATATTTTAGGTTATTTTAAATTTCAAATCATTCAGATTTTTATTTTATATTGGCTATTTAAAGCCCCTCAATACTTAATAAAATTATTAAAAGCTATTGAAAGTTTCAATCCACTGATAGACTCTTTCAATCGTTTTGCTGCCCCATTCGTCCTTTTAAAAAAAACCAACAATGGAATCAGAGTCTCATTGATCTTACGAGATTTGAGAGTTCTTCCAAAAAACTACCATATCATTTTCAACACGAAAGGGCTATCCTTTTAACTTGTGAGGGCTACTTTTTTTTTAACTCGTGACGGCTACTTTTAACCCATAAGGACTACTTTTAACCCATTTTAATCTGTCAGTGCTATTTTTAACCAGTGCTCTTTCAATGCATATGCTTTTTAATCAATTTTTAACATAAAAATGACAAGCAACAATTTCTATTTGAGTGCCCCACAAATTTTCACTGGCAAAATTTATCAAATTTGATAAGTGATAATAAAATCTCATTTTGAAATCTATGTTTTATGTAATATTGTGATGGAAGAAAAATCTTCACAATAATTCTCTACAAATTCTATCAATTTTGAAATGAAAGCACTTTCAAATCAGATAAAATCATTGATGGTGTTTTTTAAGCACAAAATCAAAAGAAGAAAAAGAAAGAAGAAGAAATTTTGTAAGTTCAAAAACAGTCAAAATAATTCAACACTAACCACCAAAGCAGAAATTGAGGAGGAACAATTTTTAAATTGCAGTAACTAAAGCAAAGGAAGAGTATTGAAATTTGCTTTTAGTTACTATAGTTGTTTTTAGCAAAATAAGATATTTAATTAAAGATAAATTTGAATTTTGAATTTTAGTTAAGTTATTGAGATAATTTAGATTATTTTAAATTTTAAATTATGCAAATTTTTATTTAATGTTGGCTATTTAAAGCCCCTCAATGCTTAATAAAATTATTGAAAGCTTCAATCCATTGAGAGACTCTTTCAATCTTTTTGCTACCCTATTCATCCTTTTAAAAATTGATGAACATTTATGTCCTTTTGTGTGTTAATTTTATTTTGTAAATATTTATGGAAGAAAGAGATAAATGTTTAGATTAAAGAGGAAGTTAAACACGTACTTCTCCACTTTTCAAGTTTCGACTTACTTCTCCACTTCTCAAATTTCTGGTTAATTGGAAGCACTACTTTTTTCACCAAGAAACTGTATTTTGGCGCTTACTATTTTTATGTTTTGGCTCCAAAATAATTTCACGATAATCACTATATATGTGAGAAAGAAAATTAAAAAAAAAATTAATTTACAAGTGAAGAATAATTTCTGGATATATATAAGAAGACAAGGTATGCAGTCGTCCTCCTATTTTATGTTTGAACAATATTAAACCGATAGTATATGTCGCAATCGTATATTGAATGATTTCTTACTTGATTTGTTATGACCTATACATTGATTTTGCTTTATCTTTATCTCAAATAATCAACTGGAAGATAACAAAATCAGTTATAAGTCTTTTAAATAGGAACACTCTAATTTATTCTGTAGATTACAGTTTCACACAGTGTGCATATTTATAGTTGGTGTGTGACATATACTAGTGAAGCATAACACTATTTGAGGCCTCTATTGAAACAAAATTTTTCTCTATTTTGTTCATATATTGTTGTTCTCCCTTGGATTTTGAGGGAAGAGAGGATGGATTGTGAAAACATGATATTTATTTTTGGTTACTAACTGATTTTTATAATCGACATTGGAGTTATGTACAGGACAATTGACTTGAGAATGAGCAACATACTCCATTCTTTAGTCATTCTCAAATACCCTCTGTGGTCATACAATCACTACTACCTGTGCTATGTGACATAAAGTCACTATGACCATGGCTATGTTGCTACTTCTATGTTGGATAATAGTTAAATTCTCCAACCATGTTGTTATGTGTGGCTTGACTACCCCTCTGAAATAAGCCTCTTTCACTATTTGCTTCAATATTTATTAGATCCAAAGAACTCTTCTTAATACCTTAGCATGTATAAGCTTTTGAAAAAGTTTCTATGCCTTCAAATTTGGACAGTTCTTGCATTACGTTCTCATTATATGTTATGCTGGTTCTTTTATATGTAGTGATGCTTCAATAGTTAAATTAATAGTATGAAAAGTAGATATAAAACTCTTGTATATAAATGATGTGTGTGAGACTTCGCAGATTGACAATTTATCTTTTTTTTTAGATTTTACTTTAGTTGTCGATGGTTGATTCTTTTAAATAACTACTTTTATTAAGATAATGGAGTTTATATCTTACGAACAAATTAAATGATTTTGGTAGAATTCTGCAAATCAATGGCACTCGGTGGATGCATCTTTAACAAACTACACTTACAAGAGGAATTATTCAAGCTACTCAATCAACAGATGAAGCAAATCACCTTACCCCTGTTGTTGATACAGGTAATATGTTTTATTATATTGGTTAGGATTAAATTATTTAGTTGTTGTCTAAGTTGGAACTGAAAACATTAGCCATTGAAACTTCCATTTATGTCAAATTGTAACGAAAAAGTAGACATCATCTAGAAATATGAGGATCTAAGGATGGTGAGAAGGATGTAAGGCAAATAAAGTAATTGGATAAATGGTGTAATGGATTACATGTATAAGTTTCTTTACAATAACTTGTATTAGTTAATCTTGGATTATATTTGACCAACTATTCTTTGTTTATCATGGCATAAAACTAGGTAGGTAAAGGTATCCACTCTGTCAATATGCACAATTTGAACTTTTTTCTGCAAGGGATAGGTGGTATGATCTACATTTTTACAATCCAACAACATTTTATGTAATATATGAAACTTATAACCAGCAACACAATTCAAATGATCAAAAGAGATGTGTTGTTAGCTCTCTTATATTCTCTTTGTTTTGTCGATGAACTTTTTGAGTTAGTTGTCTATTAAGATACAAAATAATAAAGTAAAACTTTTAAGCTTTTTCATTTTTCTGCTTGTACCTTACTACCACATATGCAAAATTTTTAGATTTTAGGTGATATTTGAACTGATTATTTAACTGATGGTTCCACTAGAATCGAGAAAGGTTGTGACAAGACTAGAGGGAAAGGTCTTGAAAAAAATGAGGAAGTCTATGGGAGGCAAGATGAAAATAGAGATCCTAATTGGTAAAGGTAAGCCAGCTTAACCAACTCAATCAACAAAAGTTACAAAACTATCCAATGAGTCAGGGATAATTGCCTGAAACTTTCTTTCGCTTCCAAATAAGTGGAAGGAACTCACAAGAGAGGACAAAGATGCAAACTGATTAGATGCTACGTAAGGATTCTATACTCTTGTAAATTTAGTACATGATAGTAATTATATTGAGTTCTTTTATGCTCCTGCTACTGCCATTTATTCATCTACTTTTTGACAAATCACTTGGCGATATCTATTTACAAGTAATCATTTTATGGGGTCAAAAGCATTTGTATGGGCTCGTGCTGAAATTGTAAATTATATAATTTTTATCCTTTTTTTCTAATGAAATTTTGGTAATATTTCAATTGTTCTTTTGTTTTACTGGGTGAAACTTAACCTGGAGGAGTGGAGCCTGACAGAATCAAGTTCTATAAGCATACTTATTACACTAAGGAAATAGGATGGTCATTTCAAGAGCCTGAGACTCACTCTGTAAGAAAATTAATATTTTTCAGTAACATACCATTTCATTTGTCTGATTAATATTTTTCAGAAGTTGTACCTTCTGTATATAGTATTCATATGCAGAACAACATGAAAGATTTGAAAGATCTATATACTTCAGGAGATTCTCCCATGACTGTTGATGAAATTTTGAATAGTATACTAGGTTCAAAATAGGAATACAGAAAATGTCTCAATCATGGTCCAAAACCTGATACTATAAGGGCTACACAAAGGAGGACGACAAAGATAGAAGACTCTCTCAAAAAGGCAAAACAGGAAGCTGCTACTATCCAACATAATTTACAAAAACGATTAAATATAGCTGAAACTATTGTAGAAAACCAACAGTGTCAGATAGAAGACCAGTGGTCTCAAATACTAGACCAACAATCACAGATACAAGCGTTAAATTGTCAATTGGACACTATAGTGGCAAATCAAGAGAAAATGTTAAAATGCAATTTTTTGTTCGCTCGTCATCATCATGGTTAGAAGTAATGCAAGCTTATATGATAAGTTCTATTTAATTTCCTTTTATTAAATATATAAATATATAGCATCTAGTATCTAACTTTCCATATTTTATTTTCTATGATGCAGCTATTGAGCTCCATCAAAATACAAATTTTAGTTTTATTTCTATCTTTATTTTGCAACTTAAACTTCATCTTTATCAAGTTTTAGTTTAAACAAATTTTATTTTACTTATATCATGATATGTACATTGATTGCTTACCTCCTAATGAGATAGTAGTGAATATGCATATTACTTAACTTTAGTTGCTTCCCAAGCTTAATGGACAGATTGTAGAAAAAGTTATTTACCTTATAGATGGAAAACATTGTCAGTAGTTAAAGTAAAATAAATAGGATATTTTCCTTGTTATTAATGAATTTTGTTAATTTTAAGACATGGAGTAGGATATCAACATTGTAGATCTTCAATTGCTATTTTTTTAATGTCTTACTCTTTGCCTGTGGTGTATCTGCTTGTAACCACCCGTTAAGTCGTTTGAGATATAGAGTTTTCGTATATTATAAAATATTTATCTTGTGAATTTTAAAGGGACTTTTTGGACTATTTAATAATTTTTATTATTTAATTGAGAAGTAATTTTAAATAATTGAATTAATTAATGAATTAAAAAGGATAATTTAGATAACATCGTATACTACTTATACTATATTAATTAAAATAAATAGTAAGGTTTAACACTTTTAATATATAATAGATTTAGAAAAAAATATATAGAAGAAGGGAGTGGGCGGAACTCACCTGCGGCAAAGTGCAGTTGACACTTTCCAAGTTTCCAGTATGATTGGTAGTAGTTGATTTTTCTTATTAAATTATAACATGCAAGAAAGAAAGAGAGTAGTTATTCATTAGTAGCTATAAATTATTTATTTAAAAATAAAACTACAGTAATGACAAATATAGTGGACAAAATATATTGGTGAATAAGTAGGCGACAAAATATAGTGGTGAAGTGAAGTTAGATTGGGGATGAATAATGTGAGTAATTATAGCTTAATTATTGGACAAAAACATGTAATGAATTGATTAAATTTGGGAATAAACGCACTGTTGCAGTGGGTTCGTATAATGGGTTTCATTCTTTCGTGGTTGGAGTTTTTCTTGGTCATCACATTACGAATCAATTTGACATATTAGTATAGATAATCCTATAATATGTGTATTTTATTATATAAAATAGTATTAGATTTATGATGTTTGAAGGAATTAAGATTTAACTCCTAGGCTTGAGATTTATGTAGTTGATTATAGAATTAGGTGAGTTTTTAAGTATGGGTTAAACATATAGTAATATGGGTGTGTATGGACTTATTTACTTATGAATAATATATATTTGATAGATTGGAAACTCTTTGACGCATCGAGGAAGGAAAAAGCATTGGTGGATTAGCCTACTGGATTTTGGTTCTTCGATTGAGTTAGGTTATGGTTTGTTCTATCTAATAGAGAGACACTTAATAGCAATTGATAGTCATTGAGGAAAAGTGTGATATTTGCTATGCACTTAATTGTTGTGGTTCGGTTGACTGATATATTGTTGCGATTGGTCTGCAATCCCAAGGCTATGAAATCCATAATCTTGAACTTGATATCTCAAAATGATGCCTTGAATAAAGAAGGCTTGTGAGACATTGGTAATGAAGTGAGAAGTAATGATAAAGAATAATGAATTATATAGCATCGGGTATCGTGTTTCGCCACATATATTATAGGATCGGGTGCCACGTTCCGGCACAATAATAAGAAAATATGTTAAAATAATTTAATATACTCAATTCCAAATAACACATCCCCAAAAGAAGTGTGGTGTAGAGGCCTGAGTCCTCATGTTTGTTTTCGATATTGTTATCTGATTACGTACTTGTTTTATGATGTTGTCACTGGTACTTGTCTCTTGTTGTTACCATATGTTAAGTGTTATAGTTGATTTTCTGCTATTATTTTATGCATATTGATTTCTATTTGGAGTCAGCCGATGTTACCTACTAAGTACATGTGTCTCGTACTGACTCCTACTTGTATTTTTCTTTATTTTGTTTTTGTGGAGTGCAGTGAGTGTTCCATTGACTTCGACTCGTCTTTAGCTCTAGACGATCATCGGTATATCAGATTTCAGGGTGAACTAACTCTCTAGATTGCGTTGGATCCTATTAGTCTTGTCATGGTATCCGTAGTTTTCGTACATAGACTATTTTATTTATCTATTTTGATGTTGCTACTCTTAGACTTAGTATTTGAGATTAGATGTTCTTGATGTGATGACTTTCAGATTTTGGAAAATGTTGTGTAATATAATTTTAGATTTTGTTATTCTTGCTTTTATAAGTTGAACTTCCGCATATTTTGGAAAATATTATGTAATAGAAGTCATAGGTTTTGTTATTCTTGTTTTATAAGTTGAGCTTCTAGTTATTTTCGTATTTCATAAGTTAAACTACTAATATAGGGTGGGGATTGTATCATTGGTTCGCCCACTTAGGAGGTTAAGTATAGGTGCCACTCACAACCCATTTTGGGTAATGACAAACTTGGTATCAAAGCTTTAAATTCGTTGATCTCATCACACAAGGACAAGTCTAGTAAAGTCTTGCAGAATGGTATGGGGACACCTTTACTTTTCTTCGAGAGGCTACAGGACCTTAGGAAAACTCACTTCTTTTTATTTCTTTCGTACTAGTACTTGAATCCAATTGGTATCTAGGTGATACCAATTGGTATCTAGGTGATACCAATTGGTATCTTGGTGATACCAATTGGTATCTATTCTTCTTCACTCTCTTTCGCAATAGGTAGTACTAATTGTTGTAGCTCTTCATATAGATGCGTCCTTAGATACAAACATATTTTCTCGATTGAATCTGAGCCTTGATTCCTAGTGGCCAATACAATCTCTTCGCTAAGTTCTTAACATAGAAGCTCTCGATTTTCAGGAATATTTAATTTGAGGATGCTTATAATTTTCTTATCGATTGTAATGAGTTACATTTATATAAAATATTCAGAAAGTAAAGAAATTACATCAGTCTTGAGAGGAGCCAACTGGCTTGCTTAAGTTTTCGATTCGTAATAATGCACTCTTATTTATATGAACCTTGTATTTCAGCTAGAGTCAGATATGATGTACTTCCAGACTCTGTTCTCCAAATCATTCGTCAGATGTTATCTTTGAGAGTGTAGTTAAGTTATGGCTATGAATACTTAGTGGTATTTGATCCTATGAGAGAAAGTGACTAAAGGCTTTTGTAAACCATAAGTGATAGAATAATCCTTGAGTTTAGAAAGATATATAAAGCATGAAGAGTGGAAATAGTAGATGATTGAAGTAGGCAGTTAAGAGTCATCTGGTGATGAATTAAGAAATGGGGTGAGAAGCCGAGTCCCTTCTGACTTTTGGTTAAAAAGTAGTAAATACCACCTATTTCAGGGTAGAAGGTAGAGGAAGAGTTTCTAGTTAGTATGACATGGAGTATACTCAAATTAGAAAGGATTTGATGTTAACATGCCATTGTGTTAGTAAAGATCAAGTATAAGTGTTGAATAGAAAAGCAAATGACATAAAGTGGTAGACCTAAACGAGACTCATGATTTCAAAAGAAGAATCACATGAGATCTATAAAGTTATGAACTTAGCTAGATAAGGAGGTATAATGGATAAGATAGATACTACTTAACTTATAAAATAGAATATGATAATAGACTATACTTAGATGTACCATGAGGTAAAGGTAGATTTCTTACCATGACATTCAGTGATTCAATAATTCTTGACTTTATTTAGTAGTTTAGAGTTAGTATAATATGTAAAGAGTATAGATGTACATGTTTAGCACTAGATCCTAAGCTTGAACTTTAGATAAGCATTATGAAAAGAAAGATAATATGACAAGAATGATACTATTAGTTGGATATTTACTCTAGTAGGCTTGACATAACATAAGCGAGAAATTAAAATGTTGACTTGAAAAGAGTGTGATGTTACGAGTACGGTGAATGTGATCACTAGATGAAAACAGTGAATTGAACCTAAGTCATTACATATGAAAATGGCCTAAGATGTATATTAAAAATAGTATATAATTGCGAGAGATTGTAAACTTATGACTTACGACGAGTACATAGATAGTATAAATAAGTTATCAATTGTGGAAGAGACTGATGTAACCATTCTTTATTACCCTTAAGAGTTGGATCAAAGGGGGCGAACTATAGATAATGAGAAACCTCCCGTTATAGTCCAAGTATTCTAGTTAGATGTCTATGAACATAGAAGATGAGTATTAGTAGACTAAAAAGAAAGAGGTTAGATAATAAAAGTCATAGGAAGCGACTATTATACCAGTAAGAAAAACAACTATAGAAAGATATCTATAAACATATAAGAGAGTTAAAGTGGTGGATCTCCAGTACAACTAATGTGTAAGTGGTGAAATGTATCCCAAGAATGTCAAAAAATGATTGATAATTTCATAATAAGCTCCAAGGGAGTAAATCAATATTAGAATGATAAGCTTATGAATAAATAAAGTCCCAATGAGTAAGTCGGGGAAAGGTAATAGAGAGTTTTAGTAGGAGAGTGCGTATAAAAATTTGGGTTAGTCTTTAAATTCTATTGGTATAAGTGGGTCTAAAGTATCATGTCAATGATAAGATCAGCTTCAAGATGATGGCACCGGCTACTGAGCATAATGATAATAAGAATTCATGATAGATTGAGATCGGGAAGCAATCATACAATAAGGATTTTTAGTTAAATGAATTTAGTATGGTAATAATTACTTGTAGATCTTTAAAATTATGAATTACTATTATTTAATGTGTAACGTGATCATATGAAAAGATCAGAATGAGTTGAGATACTGTTCGAATAGAATCAAAAGAGCTAGAATAAAAAATGAATAAAATTAGTGAGATGTAGTTAGCCTTTAGAAAGAACAAGAACAAAATCATTCACTCTAATGGTAAAAGTCAAAGATGTATCTTTCGAGAGCGTACAGAAATAAATTTAGAGATACGTGATTCCATCTATTCTTCTTTGGTTATAGTGATAATATTATGTGTCATTTATCTGGGTTAAAAAATTATTGGATAATATTTGAAAAAAATATCTATATATGTGCGGCTTGAATATGGTGATAAGCTCTTTTTGTGATTGTGAGTATGGTAATTTGTACATTGAAAATTCTATAAAGGATATGGTAAGGTCCATAAAGAGATGATCAATAATAAGCTAAGATATGTGGATTCTTAAAGATCCTCATGGTATAAGTTAATGTTGACAAATAAGTGAAATTAGATTATATTGTTGGAGTTAGAATTCAAGTTCTTCATAGTAAGTCTATGTTCAAGGTAGTATATTTTCTCAAGGTATGAATTGGTAAAGTACGAAGTGGTCGAATTGTATGGGATGTTGAACATTTGAAAGGACTTATACATGATTTGAATTGTAAAGTTAGTTAAATGAATAAAAAATAGATATCTTGTATAGATCTTTCGTTCAAAGTTGAAGGTGATGTGGACTTTCACCTTTAAGTTCAAACATGATAATATAATGTGAATTGAGTTAGCACAAACTTATTAAGGATTTATCCATAATTTTTACATGAAACAGATTCAATTCAATCGAAGAATAGTGATGTGAGGAAGATGTTGCATTTATTTTAATTTAGATTGTGCGAATTATGATACATGATATATGGGGGGGACTACAGTATGGACCTAGAGTTCTACATGATTATTAAGGATTTTGAGGTAATTAAAACTACTCTATTACTGAGACTACACATACTATTGTGATGCTCTATTGATAAAGTAAGGTGCCTGTGGAGACTTAATCCTTCTAGGTATGACGGAATAGATGTTGCTTTAGAGAAATTGACATTTTTCAGTAATTCTAAAAGTGTCATCTTGATTAAATAAAAAATTATAGAAGAGCTACCATGAGAATACTTATAGTTGTCCGACAGTCTTAAGATTCATCTCATTATTGAGGTCATGTTCTGGCTATATATGATTGAATATGGGGCCTGTAGATTCTAGCGTTATCGCTCTCAAGGGTTATTTACAGTCACTGCTATTGATTTATTATTTTTTATGGTGTTGTTAAAGGCTCTATATGTTTGAATTTATCGCTTCTAAGTGGTTGTTTGATCATTTCCTTCGTTGAGTTAGAAAATTTTAATTTTCTATGATGAGTATCCAATGTTTTAAAATCATATTTTATAACTTAAGCTCATGAGAAGAGTTAATTGTAAAAAAGAAACTTTGACTAGATCTATGATGGTTTTTCCATTATGAGAGAGGGGTGGTTGGTTCAGGTTCATTTCTGATTGTAGCCAATGTTATTGATTCAGAATTTTATCGTAATTATGTAAGAAAGAATTTGTCTAAATAATTGTGTTATGATCGAGCGAATTTTGATTCTGATTGGGTTTATGAGTAAATCTATGACTGAAAAATTATTCTGATTGTAGATCTATCAAAAAATTGAGTCAAAAGTTCGGTTGTTAATAGTTGACCTTG
>DF361905.1:20478-45183 GCA_000787875.1 Solanum virginianum
AATTATTCTGATTGTAGATCTATCAAATAATTGAGTAAAAAGTTCAGATGTTAATAGTTGACCTTGACGGATGATTTTAAGGAGGAGCTTAAATGGAGAGATGGTCTTCCGCCTGAATGAACAAGACAAGCAACAACTCCCTAGTCTTTCTCCTAAAACTATAATGCTGCATTTTGGTTTTCTCTGATTTTGAGAGTTGAATTGCCATTTGGAAATGCCAATATATCATTCAAGGTCTCATATCCATGGGCAGTTTAACAAATATATGTTGGTGCTCAAAGGTTAGCTGGAAATACATTGCTAGTTTAGGAGTTTGGTCGACGTGCATTTACTGTTCATCTTTCCTCTAGACTAGCTTTCTGGTGGTATTATTGGGAACGAGAAAGAAATCTATATCAGTATGTAATTTTGATAGTGACCAGGTTATTCTATGTCCAAAACTTGAATATTCACGTGATAAAAAAGAAACACTGACTTTAGAAGATCATAACTTAGTCTTCGATAATGTTGGTTATTCTTCCTTCTCTTTCTTTTGACCGTTCGAGGATGAACGGTGGGTAAATTGATATCTAATGTAACAACCCATTAAGTCGTTTGAGATATAAAGTTTTATATATTATAAAATATTAATCTTGTGAATTTTAGAGGGGCTTTTTGGACTATTCATTAATTTTTATTATTTAATTAAGGGATAAATTTTAATAACTAATTTAATTAGTAGATTAAGTGGTAATTTATGTAACTTCCCATACTATTTATCCTATATTAATTAAAACAAGTAGTAGGGTTTATTACTTTTAATACATAATAAGTTAGAAAGAAGAATAAAAAGAAGAACAACAAAGGGTTTGGGCATCCATAGCCGTCGCCACTGCACTATGTTTCAGGTAAGTACTTTACCTTACTTTTATCATTAAATTGTTAGGTTTGATGGTAGAATATAGACTTATATATATTTATCATATAATGAAAAGTGAGTGTGTGTCAGCTGAAAAAGGAATAAACAATACCATAACAATTTGATTCCCTTGGTTACGTACAGTTAGTGGATAGTAACATATTGTTTCGTGTACTCTCCATAATTTTCTTTATTGTCATATTATAAATTGAAGTAGTATAAATTGTTAAGAAGTTAAGGATATGTAGGTAGTTAGTAAATTTATTAGGCATTCTTGATTTTAGTTGTAAAAACTCATTCTTGTTATTGTCTTAAGATTCGAAGTTATGTTGTTTGAAGGAATTAAGACTTAACCCCAGGCTTGAAATTTAGGAATTTTATTTTTAATTATAGAATATGTGAGTTTCGGGTTTAGCTAGGCTAGACATATAATATTATGGGTATTTTTGGGTTCGTATTCTTATGAATATTACATATTTGCTAGATTTGAAACGTTTGGAGGTATTGAAGAAAGGAAAAAAGGTGGTGAGCTAGCTTGCTTGACTTTGGTTCTTCGACTGAGGTAGGTTATGGTTTGTTCTATCTAATAGAGAGACTCTTAATAGTGATTGATAGTCATTGAATAAAGCTGTGATATTTGATATGCACTTAATTGTTGTGGTTTGGTTGACTAATATATTGTTGTAATTGGTTTGCAATCCCAAGACCATGAAACCCATATTCTTAAACTTGATCTCTCAAAGTGATGCCTTGAATAAATAAGGTTTGGTGAAACATTGGTAATGAAGTGAGAAGTAATGATAAAGAATAATGAATTACATATTATGGACCGGGTGTCACGTTTCGACACATATATATTATAGGATCGGGTGTTACGTTCCGACACATATATATTATAGGATCCAGTGTCACGTTCCGACACATATATATTATAGGATCAGGTGTCACGTTCTGACATATATATATATATATATATATATTATAGGATCGGGTGTCACATTCCCCCTCCCCCGCTCCCCCCCCACACATATACACATATATTGGATCGGGTGTCACGTTCCGACACGATAATAATAAAGGAAAATATGTTAAAATAATTTAATATACTCAATTCTAAAGAACCTATCTCCCAAAAGAAGTGTGATGTGGAGGCCTGAGTCCTCATGTGTATCATTTATATCATTGACCGATTGTGTACTTGTTCTTGCTGTTGCTACTTATTAAGTGTTATGGTCGATTTTCTGCTATTATTTTGTGCATATTGATTTCTATTTTGAATCGACCGATGATACCTACTTAGTATATGTGGCTCGTATTGACTCCTGTTTGTATTTTTTTTGTTTTACTTTTGTGGAGTGCAGTGAGTGTTTTTTGGTGTTGATATTCTTAGACTTGGTATTTTGAGATTAGTGTCCTTGATGAGATGACTTTCAGGTTTTGGGAAACATTATGTAATAGAAATTGTAAGTTTTGTTATTCGTTCTTTATAAGTTGTGCTTCCAGTTATTTTCGTATTTCATAAGTTAAACTACTAATATAGGGTGGGGATTGTATCATTGGTTCGCCCACTTAGGAGGTTAGGTGTGGGTGCCACTCACGACCCAAAACTGGAAACTACTGAACCGGAAGAGATTGCTCAGGATGAGTGTTTGGGTAACAAAGCCGAGGAGGGTGTAGTCAAGGAGAGAACTCCCGAGGAGAGTGATTTGGCTCATAGAAGCGAGGATCTGGAAGAGAGGGTCAACTATGGCAGTGACTGAGGGGGACTTGTTCTGTGATAAACAAATGACTTCAAACCTCAGGGCATCCAAAAGAGGTAAACCTAAGAAGAGCAGTAAGAGTAAGCGTTCAAGTACTGGTGCTATGACCTTAAAGGTGGAAGATCCTCCCCTGGTTCGAATCACCCTGAATGAAGAGTGGGCGAACAAGATGCAAAACATATCAACAATGTTGAATTCTAAGAAAGAACAGTGAGATTCAATGAAATTAGGTGATCCAATAACTCCAAAGTTGTGAATGTACGTTAAGGTCCTCTCCTAAGTATTTGAAGTCTGTAGGATGTGGTTTGAGGTCATATAACATTTTGATACATTATAAATATTTTTAATTTGAAGTCATAAAATTTAAAAGCCTTAATATTCACTTTCTTAAGTTATAATTCAATCAAAACCATAACATATAAATTAAAATAAAGAGAATATCGGTGATAAATATTGAAAATGAATTTAGAAGTATTCTTGTGATTGATTTCATTAAATTACAGTTGAACACAGAAATATATAGGTCTAGAATTTGACCTTTAAAGATTCAAGTTCGAATTCTACTATAATTTATTTGATTAAAAAATTAAATTTGTTTCACTTATTTAATATTTTATAGTACCGTTTAGTTAAGCTTTAGCACGTATACAAAATTTGAACCAGATCTATTGAATCTAAATAAACTTCAATGTACACATTGCATCACCTCTAGTTGATCACATCTATAATCTATAATGTATAATATATTAAAAGCATGAAAACTCATAGAAATATTATTTGAATTTTTTACCCTTCATTAAAAAACTCTTATTTAGATAAAATTGTCTTTTAGACAAAATCGTCTTTTAACTATTTTTCTTAATTTATCATTTGATCTTTTATTTATTTCGTTTTAGGATTTACTTTTGGATTAGAATTCACTTTTGATTTAGGACTATTTTATGTAAATAATTACCTAAAATTTTGACTATCAAATATTTTGTTAAGAAAAGTATATAATATAACAAATTTAAAAAGAAAAAAATCAGTAAAATTATGTTGAAAACATTAAACTACTCTTTTTATATTTAGAAATCTTTTATTACATTAAATTTTAATCAGTTAATTATTTAACTTCTAATTATTTAATTCTAAATTATTACTTTATAATTATTAATTAACTATTAACATATATTATAAGCAATTGAATTGATTTTCTCATCTCTACCTTTTCAAATAAACTAAATTATTGCATCAAACTAATAATATTTATTAAATTTTTTATATAAATATTATATTTATTTAATGACAAGTACTATTTATATATAATTTTTAAATTAACGCAGCACATGCGTGCTGAAAACTAATAAATTAAAAAAGGGTGAGACTATATACAACCAACTTACCTCTTTTGATCAATCACAAAATAGGCTTGGCTTTGGTCTGAATAGAAGAATGATTGAAAGTTTTTTAATTGGGTTAATTCTGAGTGGAAAAAATGGATGAGGTAAAAAATTTTAAGTCATAAGATACTCTCGAAATTTAAAACACAAAATTAATTTAAAGATTCTTTTGATTTACAGCGGTTTGGTAGGAATGATTATAGGAAATAATTCAAGGATAGAGAAATGGTATTAATTATACCATGTTTGATAGAAAATTGAATCCATATATAATTAATATATAGTATTAGTTAATATCATATACATGGTATTAGTTAATACTTTTCATTTGGTGGTATTAGCTAATACCATAGATTAATACCATGGGATTAAATACACAAAGATAAAAATATCCCTCAAATTCTTTTACATTTTTTGTTTCTTGATTTTATATTTTATAGTTATAGTTTTATATTAGTAAATTTATTTAAATAAATACGCTTGCAATATTTTATTTATTTGTGTTTTCGTATTTTTATAATATAAAAATAAATAAATTTATCATGTCAAATTTTTAAATTTTATTTATTTGTGTTTTCGTATTTTTATAATATAAAAATAAATAAATTTATCATGTCAAATTTTTAAATTTTATTTATTTGTAGTTTTATATTTACATAATACACAAAAAAAAAATTTTGACATGTCAATTTTTTTATAACTAATTTTAGTTGAGTGATTTTATTGTACAATATAAAGTCCAATGATGTTAGATATATTCTCAAAGTTGAGTGACTCATAAGATATAAACACTATATTAAAAATATAACTTCCAAATTTGTATGTGTAAATATGAGATATATTCTCAAAGTTAAGTGACCTCATAAGATATAAACACTATATTAAAAATACAACTTCCAAATTTTTATGTGTAAATATAGATTGTCTATTTTATAATTGTTTACCATCTTTTCTATTTTAATAATAAATGGTCTATCTTTATTAACTTAAAGATTGACATTTTATTAGTGATGAATTTATTAAGATTACAATTATTTATTCTCAAATAATTCAAGTGAGAAAATAGCAAACATAATGACAAAATATTATTTTTCTAACTAGTTAGAAGTCACAAAAACATAATCTACTTTGATCTAATTACATGAAATAGAAAATCACATGATACTTCAAGGGCATAATTGAAAAAAAAAAACACAAAATTAAATGGAAAACAATAAACCAAACATGAGATAAAAAATAATCCATGCATTACTAATCTATGCATAACTGATCGCTGCATTATTCATTTTTGTACCAAACAACCCCTTAGTGTGTTGACAAAAAGGGCAAATATACAATATTGATTAGCTATATGCATCATTTATTAGGCGACAAGTTTATATATGTACCTAGGGGTGTTAATGGGATGATTCGGTTGATAATTTTAAAAAAAATAATATTATCTCAATTTTTTGATTATAATACACAATCAAAATTAATACCAGTACGATTCGATTCATTTCTGATTATTTTGCTTTTTTAAATACTATACTATTTCAAAATACATCATTATTTAAGTATTTTTTTATTATTCAAACTTTAAACGAACCAACTCAATAAAACGCATAGTGTGTTAGGTTTTGCCATTTTGGTGTTTCGCCATAAACAAGTTATTTGGTATGTCAATATTATTATACTAGCTTAGTATACATACTTTGTATGTGTGTTTCACGTCTATTGTTAAGTTATATATAAGATGAACAAAATTATTAGAAAATAATAATTCACGTTAAAAACTTAAAATAAATATTATATCTATCTAAATGATGAGAATACCATATACGACTATAAAAAAGGGCATGCGAGAGATTAAAAAAAACTATAAAACTCTACTGAAATATGCAAAAAATTTAAATATTTAATAATATATTTAGTTAGTTATTTTAGAAGTCTAGTAAAAGAAAAGTACATAATTTTCATATATTTTAGGAGTCTAGAAAGTTAAAACCTTTTTTTGCCGATTACTTAAAAGTTTTTTGACTATTTCTTTTATCAAATTTATTTTAGTTGGAAAAAGATTTTCCAAGATAAGAAAATCTTTTCTATTTAATTATTATTATATTTATTATAGTCAATATTTAATATCATTAAATAATAATATCATAATTGAAGAATAATAGTAAAAAGATGATTTTATCTAACACAAAGTCTTTTAATAAAGAGCAAAAAAGTTCAAACAACATTTCTAAGGGCCTTCACGCTTTTAGTATAGTATATAGATAGATAAATATCAAAAGATAGAAAGATTAAGAAAAACGACTTGCATAGATATACTATATGAACAAAATATTTATCATATATAGCAATAATAGTTTTTCCGTTGAATACTTATAATACAGTTTTAATAAATAGTATTATAGAGAACTATTTATAAAATATACATAATACAAGTTTTATGGATAGATAATACATTTATCATACACTTTAATACACATTGTGTCAATTTCTTGCCAGACAAGCACAATAGATTTTTAGATACTTATAATGCATTTATATTGCATGCATACAAGTGCAGATTTATCATAATAAAACTCTTAGAAATCTTGTTTAAATTTTTTGCCCTTCATTAAAAGACTATGCTTTAGATAAAATCATCTTTTCACCATGTTCTAAAATTATTATTTAATTATATTTATAATATTGACTTTTAAAATATATGGAAAGAAAGAATAAATATGAACTTCTAGTCGTGAAAAGACTTCTAAATCTTCCTTATTTGATAGACTTTACTTCTTCCTTATTTGAATCAAGAAAATACCTAATTTACCATAATTTTAATTAGTAATAATCTCTATATATAAAACCTTTATAAATAAATAATTTATTAAAATTACTTTTATAGTGAATTATTTACCTTTTTATAAGTTCATAATTAAATATAATTTTTCTTTGTAATGTTTGTTATCAAATGAGGTATTTTATCTGGGTTTTAATTAGTGATAAAATCTCTATATATAAGATCTTTATAAATGAATAATTTATCAAAATTACTTTTGTAGTGAATTATTTATTTTTTTATAAGTTCATAATTAAATTTAATTTTGCTTTGCACGTACAATAAGACTAATAATAAATAAAATGTATCAATAAAATCAGTAATTATTTTTTTAAAAGGTACTGTCCAAATAATATTTCCTTATACTAGTTTAATGTATGTGTTTTGCACGTTTGTTTCGTGTCAATCTAAAAATTATACATAAATAGTACTTGTCATTAAAATCAATGCAATATTCATATAAACAAAATTAAATAAATATATTATTGATTTGATGCAATAGTTTAATCTATTATGTATAGGCAAATATCTTGTGTGGTTTGTGAGCTATTGCGTAAGAGCGAGGTTTACCCTATGCTCACCCAAAGGGTAGCGATTGCGGGTTCCCCTTGTCATAAGAAAAAAGAGAGAAAATCAATTCAATTACTTATAATATAGATATGCTAATACTTTATGAATACATAAATTAATAATGTCACACCCCGGGAGGTTATTCTAGACGTGATTGACACTCGATGCCTTCGTCCAGTGAATTCATTAGCGGAAGAAAATAATAATAATAATAATAATAATATTCTATCTGTGGGCTCAATGCTATCAATCTCAGTCTATCATGGAAGAAATAAAATATCAAACAAAGTCTCAATATAAAGGAGGAAGAGGGAAAGAACCCCCAATATCAAACACCAACTTTTACGTCTATGAAGCCTCTGCACTATTGTCTGAGATGGTACCATGACAGGCCATGTCTATCAAAATCAAGTAAAAGACTATCAATCAAAAGAAAATAAACATCATCCGAATGCAGGGGAAGACTCACCATTGTCTGGGAATACGAAAAGCTCTGACCCTTAATGATCGGGCTGCTGAAGTCCTCGGTCTATCGAATCTGCATTATAAAATGATGCAACACCAGAGGGGCGTTAGTACGTGAAATGTACTGTATGTAAAATGGGCTAAAGAAAAAAGGAAACCATATGCAATCCCTCATCAATCACTCACCCTCACCTCACAGTAAAGGACAATACTCTATCACCTCACTATCCATCAAACATCAAACAATTACATCACATCAGAATTCTATTATCATGAAATCTATCTGGGAGTTTTTATAATCGATAACCACTATCTATGAGCTAGTAGTGATACAACGAAGAGATGTTATTGCCACATATGTCCAGTACCTTGCCGGGGTAAAGGACAAGTCTGTCAGTAGATCAAAAGTCTGTCAAGTCCTCTTTTGGGACAAAGGAAACATCCGGTTTTATGGTCCAATCCTCCCTTACATTAGCCACGTAGTTAATGGGTACGAGTGAGACTCGCTCTTACCCATTTTGGTGCTAATAATTCTCCCAGGACTCAATATGCTCATAAGTCTATCAATCTATCAAAAACTTTCATCACCCAACCTCTACGGGCAAGACAATCTTTTCAAATTCACGGGAATATGTTCATTCAACTCTATCAATATTATTTCAGCTATCACAGTCATCAACATACTTGCCGCAGGACTCAGACTCAGTCAAGCATCACATTCAGATAACCAAGGCTCTAGACATCCCCTAAGTTCATTATTAAAGTCTTTACAGAGAGAATTCATAAGGATTAGATCATAATCACCAGTCAAACATCACATTCAAACAATCAAGGCTCTAGACATCCCCCTAAGTTCATTATTCAAGTCGTTACAGAGAGAATTCATAAGGGTTAATTCATAATCACATAATAATGTATGTATACAGTAAACTTTAAGCATGATGATCATCAATTTAAGATATGAAATATAATTTAAAAAATATATTCAAGAAGTAAAGATAATATTCAAGAAATTAAAATAATATTCAAGAAACTTTCAAGAAATCACTAATCAAGACTCTAAGTATAAATTTTACATCCTAACTTTACATTGGGGCACATGGAAGAACAATTCAATGCTTTTGGGTAGCCTTTACATACCTGTGAAGAAGAATCTTCAAGTTTTCTTCAAGGAATTGGAGTTTCAAAGAAAATCCTCACCTCTCTTGCTCTTTCTTCTCTCAGAACTTACATAAAAGACTTAAAAAAAATTATGGGTTTGAAACCCTTTTTTACGAAATATGCTTTAAAAACTATTTTGGGGATGTTAAAATATGTTGGGAAGGACAAAATTGCCCTTCCCGAATTTAAAAGAAAAAACACAAGTTTTGGTACACAGGTGCGCGTCGTGGAGGGGGAGCGCACCAGTGTATTTTGGGCAACTTTTCGAAAAACAGTTCCTGTCGAAAAAATAACAAAAATCACAAGTGCAAGTTCGCGTCCCTGGCGCGTCGTGGAGGGGACGCGGATTTGCTACTGTTTTTGCACAAATTGTGCAATTTCATAATTCGACCTGATTGCTCTTAAATTGGGTCAAAATTATTTTCTGACTCGATTTTTCACGCTGATTGTAAATTTGGTCTCGGTTTCCCATCGGAGTTTTGGAAGACGTGTTGTGCGCGCAATGTATTTTAGGAGCGTTTTGATAATTTTAGGGGGTGTTACAAATAATTTATAGTCAAATAGTTAGTAGTTAAATAATTAATAGATTAAAATTTAATTTTCAAAAAGACTCCTAAATGTAAAAGTAGTTTAATATTTCCAATGTAAGTTTAATTACTTTTTTTAATTTTTTTTTGTTATATTATATATTTTTATTAACAAAATATTTGATAATCTAAATTCTAATTAACTTCAAAGTCTTAAATATTAAAAAGATAATAGTAATCTTTTTTCTTTCCTTTGCGGTCTAGACAATTATTTATATAAAATAGTCCTAAATTAATAGTGAATTTTAAATATAAAAAAATTATAATTCAAAAGTGAATATTAAAATTAAATAAATAAAATAGTAAACACTTAATAAATTAAAATAAATAGTGAAAAAATATTTTTATCTAAAAAAATCTTTTAACAAAGGACAAAAATAAAATTTTTAAAGATATTCACGCTTTTAATATAATATAGTATATTGAGTATGCACGTATGGGTCCAATAGTTGTAAAACATGTATTTCTCCTATCCATTTACGAAACTATCCCGGAGTATATTTTGGTTGAGAAGTCCCCAAAAATTTTATCCTTCCTTTCCCCAGATATTAGGTCAGATTTGGGAAAGCCTGAGTGCTCCTTGGCTGTGAACGCCGGGAAATCAATATGGCGGGGAGAAATATTGTTATTGTATTTGATTTTGATCGGACATTGATTGAAGATGATAGCGATAGATGGGTCGTGGAGAATCTGGGTCTGACCGATTTATTCAACCACCTCCGACCAACTTTACCTTGGAATGCTCTCATGGATAGGATGATGGAGGAGCTACATTCAAAAGGTAAAACTGTTGAGCAGATAGCTGAATCTTTGAAGCACGTTCCGTTGCATCCTCGAACAATTTCAGCCATACAATCAGCTCATCATCTCGGATGTGACGTAAAAGTAGTTAGTGATGCAAATCAGTTTTACATCGAGACTATATTGAAGCATCATGGATTGTACAGATGCTTCTCAGAGGTCATTACTAACCCAACTACAGTAGATGGAGAAGGTAGACTCAGGGTCTTTCCTTACCATGATATGGCGAGTTGTAATCTATGCCCTCCTAATTTGTGCAAGGGTCTTGTAATTGAGAAGATCCAAACTTCCATGTCTGAGAAAGGAAAAACAAGATTCATATATCTTGGAGATGGGAGAGGTGATTACTGCCCAACCTTGAAGCTTGATAGAGGAGATCATGTGATGCCAAGGAAGGGGTTTCCATTGTGGGATCGCCTGTTAAGTAATCCAGAGCTTTTGAAAGCAGACTGTCATGAGTGGAGCAATGGAGAAGAACTAGAAAGCATCCTTCTTCAGCTTATCGCAAAAATATACAAGGAATAGAACATTTATATTCTCGATAACAATCTATTTGAATTATATGCATACTCCTTACTTTCAATTCTTTTGTGATTCATGATTAAAATGGATTTGGTTTGATGAAACTGCTTTTATTTTCAATATTCTAGCGCTCAAAGTGCGTTTGCATTGCAGAGGATTGCATTAGTGAGTTACCTGATGAAATTCTGGTACATATACCGTCTTTCCTTAGTGTTAAGGAAGCACCAGACACCAGTCTCCTCTCTAAAAGATGGTTACCCTTGTGGACATATATTTATAAGCTTGATTTTGATGCTACCAAACCATTAAATGAAGTAGCATTAAATCCCAAGCTGCAAATAAAGCATATGAATAAGTACATCAGATGGGTCAACCGTACTTTGCAAATGCAAAAAGTTGGGAGATTAGACCAATTTTGTGTTTGTTTTGATTTAGACAGTATGAGATTGATAGCTAGCTTGAGTTTGCCGTTTCTAGGAAAGTTCAAAGGCTAGAGTTGGCCTTGTTAAAAGGTGGGGAGGTAAATCAATTTTCTCTGCATTGTTATAACTTTCCCTACCTACGCTTTGGTCTCAGCGACTATGCTGCTCAACCTTGTTTGAACTATGTTCACAAGCTACCACCTTTGTTGTGTGATTTTAAGTACTTAAAGGTACTGTTATTCAAGTTCGTGAATGTGACAGGGGAAGTTCTAGAGTTCTTCATTTACAATTGTCCATCTCTTGAGGAAATGACGGTTCATGGATTGGGAGAGTTGGTAAATCTTGAAGTTCTTGGTCCTTCCCTCAAGTTGAAGCACTTGAGTATATTATACTGCCTAGAAGTAAAATCGCTCAAAATCTGTGATACAAATCTTGTAACACTTGTGACTTCATCATCAGATAAATTATTGCTTCTTAATGTTCCAATGCTGATTAAGGTAGGGATTAATGGTCGTCCCACACATATTTTATATGAGATATTGCCTATTGTTTCTTGTGTTCATACTCAGCTGGAGGTCCTTAAGATAAATGCTGATGATGCATTGGTCAGTGAACAAACTTTTGAAATTTGTATATACCTATACTGTGCTTGTACTAATGGTTGTGCCTTAATTTTCCCCAGGAGTATTTGGGGAAATACAAGATTCTTCAACTTAACATGCTCAAGAAATTTGTCTTAGTTACGCAAGAATGGCATAACAAAAGTTTCTTTGATTGTACTAATGTCATAGAGGCTGCTCCACAGTTGACGGAATTTGAGTTGAATGTAAGGTCTGTGTACATTCTACTCTCCCCAGATCCCACTTGTGGGATTCTACTGGGTATGTTGTTGTTGTTGTTGTTTCAGAAACTAGTGCTGCTTGTGCTTCTATACTTCAAATTCGTTTCTTAACAGGCCTTACGCTTATTTTGGTGTTCATTCTTCAATGACAGATGTGTTGACTAAATTGCCTCTTTCATAATTCATCCACTTAAATTATCTTTTCCAAATTGCTGTCTTAGAATCTAACAGCTCTTTGATATGCTCCAGAATGGAGTCCTGATTGTGGCATCTCATTTGTATTACTAGTTCTGTCGGTAGCTTGATAGTTGACTAATTACTCTATTAAATGAGATTTTCATTCTTAAACTCACAAGTAATAGACATGTATGGCAGAATATGGAAGTATCGTCTGATGACTATTTTATTCCCAAATTTATTATAAATTTGCACTGTAAATCTACTTGAAGGAGTTTTTCATTCTTAAACTCGCAAATAATAGACATGTATGGGAGGATATGGAAGTATCGTTTAATGACTATTTTGCTCCCAAGCTTGCTATAAAATTATTTGGACTGTAAACTTGTCTTCAATTCATCAACCAATTTCAGAAGAGAACAAGCTAGCAAAAAAGTTGTGAAGTAAGTTGCTGGTGGCAGTAGATGTGCTCTCTAGGACGAATGTATCTTAATAGAAGCTCTATGAAGATGAGGACTTCAACTATGTTTTTGGGAAACATGAGATGTATTTGGTAGGAACATTGAGACTTGGTATACCAACCAAATGACTTGTGGAATAGGGATTTGGATTGATGGTACAACAACATACCCAATGGAATCCCACAAGTGAGATCTGGGGAGGGTAGAATGTACACAAACCTTACCACTACCTCCTAGAAGTAGAGAAGTTGTTTCCTGGAAACCCTCGTCTCAAAAACCCATAAGCAGAATAAACTAGATACACAAAAGGAAAGGAAAAGGAATAGCAAGGGCGACTAATAACGGAAAGCACATAACAATATGTAAATACGATAAATTTAACACCCATACAACTGATAATGACAGACATTCTACCATGCCCCACGGCCAGACATCCACCTAACCCTACCAACTAATTAGCCTACTACTCTAATTCGCGACCTCCACTCCTTTCTATCTAAGGTTATGTCCTCGGCGAGATCTAGTTTCGCCAAATCCGGTCTGATAACCTCCTCCAATACTTCTTCGGTCTACTTCTAATATTGTAAAAAAAATTCTTCAACTGTTCATTAATGTTAACGCAAAAAGTTAACCAAGTAAATTAAGATATGTACTGTATGTGATTTAGAATAAACTGCAAATACTCATATTCGTAATAATTTGAACTTTAAAGTTTATAGGATGAAGCAAGAAGTGTTGCTTCGTCAAAAACTGGAATTTTATTTGATGTAATACTAGCATACAACTTATCACAACAAAACACTAATCCTAATAAAGATGGAGGGAAAGTCTTGGTTCCATAATCACAGATATGGGCTTATTTGGGTGCGTAGCCAATCCATAAATCTCTTCCATGGTTATATCTTCTGGCTTCATATCTCCTGCTAATTTCCAATTGAGTCCATGCAACAAGTTAGCCATGGTTGTTCGAACAATCTTCATAGCAAGGCCATACGCCGGGCACCTCCTCCTTCCAGAACCAAATGGCAACAATGCAAAATTTTGTCCTTTCATATCTATGTTATTGTCTATGAATCGTTCAGGAATGAACTCTTCTGGCCTATCCCAATACTTTGGATTTCTTCCCAAAGACCACACATTTACATAAACAGTTGTCCCTTTGGGTATGTCATAACCAGCTGCATTACAATCCTCAATAGAGTAATGAGGAGGAAGCAATGCACATAAAGGGTGAAGTCTAAATGTCTCTTTAATTATGGCATCTATATAAGGTAGCTGCGGAAAGTCATCTTCTTCTACCCATCGTTCTTTTCCAATGACTCTATCAAGTTCTTGTTGTGCCTTGTTGATGATGTTTGGTCTCCTCAAAAGTTCTTGAAATGCCCATTCTATTGTTGCTGCTGAAGTATCTGTTCCACCAGCTAGCAAATCCTAACATCGACAGCAATAAACGTCAAGATTAGGATCATCAGTGATAACAAAATTAAGAAAATGGTCTATCTATATTATTGTCATGAAAATAAGTAGACTTACATGTATTAATCCCATGAGTCTATCGGAAGTAAGTTTAACTTCAAGATTAGGATCATCGGCGAGGTTCAACAAAGTATCAACCATGTCCTTAGGAACATAATCCTCTTCTATTTGTTGCCTCTTCGCTGCCTTGTGATCTTCAAGTACATATTTGTAAAATTCTGTGAAATTTTTTCCTAATGCCTTCATTCTTTTTACGTATCCTTGAAAGTCAAACCAACTAAGCCAAGGTATCCAATCCCCAAGATTAATCACCCCACCAAGAAGAAACCACTCATTCAGCATCCGTTGCAATCTTTCAAGTGTTACTATTGAGGCACCGGAGTTTGATTGATTATGATGATCGATGTAATATTTGTCACTTATAACTAACCTACTTATAGTACGAAGAGTAAATCTAGGTACGTGATCTTTAAGCAAAATTGATTTTCCTGAGTGATCAAAAAGACGAGAAATCAAAGTTTGTCTTTCCTCAACACGAATATACTCTAATGAATCAAGCTTTCTGGGATTAAAGATCTCGGTTAGGTAGATTTTTCTAGCTTGACGCCAATGTGCATTGTAAGGTGCCCATATCATGTCTGAATAGTTATGGCTGGTGTACTTACCAGCAGCTAATGCAGGGCGAGAAGCGAAGATAGCATCATGTGTTTTTAATATCTCTTTAGCCATTTCTGGAGATGATGCTATCAAAACAGGCTTAGAACCGAACTTTAGGAACATCAAATCTCCATATTTTTGTGAAAGATGGTGCAATGATTCATGTGGGAGTGATCCAAGGAGGTTCAAATTGCCAATAATTGGCCATGGCCTTGGACCTGGGGGCAATTTCCTTTTGGGATGGTTGAATATTTTTGAGAGAAAAGCTAATGCTAGTAACCATGCACCAAACGCTACAAAAACCCAAGATGTCTCCATTATATGGATCACTCGTGCAATTGTTCAAGAAAACTTGAGAAATATTTATAGTGCAACCTGCCACTATAGATTTAATGAAGAATCAAAGACAATAATGACAAATATAGATTTTAAATGGTGTACGACTCTTTCAAGTAACTTTGAAAAGTTAAATATTCATGTAACGAGAGAAACCTGCGGTTGGTGGGTACTGCAGCAGATGCGCACAAAGGTTCGATCAATGGCGTGGCTTCTATTTATTTATTTTTCTCATAAAGAGATCTTATTGACAAAAAAACAAATTTTTTTTTTTACAAATCAAGAATATACAAAGTAAAAGTCATTCTCTCAAAGAAGAACAACTTCACTACCAATAGCAAGGGACCTGATAGAATCGTTCAAGAAAAGCTCTTAGTTGTTTTGTAGTGTAAGTATGTTTTATGTTCTAAACATTGTAAGATCAGTTCCTATGATATAAAGGAATATTATCAGTTCTTGGCTAGAGTATTATCAGTTCTTGGGTAGAGTTAGTCTTGAAGTCGTTGTTGAAGTCTATATCAGCTAGAGATAGTTAGTGTAGTGGCAATAGAGTTATTGCTTAGTTGTAGCTAGAGTCAGCCGTTCAAAATCTACACTAACTAAAGTTAATTTGTGTATTGGGCAATAGAGATATTGTTTAGGTTCAAATCTTGCAATAGAGTTATTGCAAGGGAAGAGATAGAGACCGTTAATATCTAGGTTAAGAGAGTTTGTACTAGATTGCTTTGCTCTTACATCTAAATGAAGATTTTTTGAGAAAATATTGTAAAACATGTCGTGGTTGTTTCTCGCTTGAGCGAGAAGTTTTTCACGTAAAATCTTGTGTTCTTTACTTGTTCTTTCTTTTCTTACATCATTACTATGTCATCAAGGGACCTGGCCCCTGACTTTAATAGACTCATACATTCTAACCACAGAATAGAACTCTCTAATCGGTTAACACATAAAGAGATTCCTATGGTAGAATGACTGCTCCACTCAATATGAAGGAACAATTCAAAGAAAAAATATTGGTAAACAGGGGAAGTATTAAAAAAGATGGGGAAGCCAATGTGAAAGGGGAAAATTGATTTAAAAATAGAAATGTCTGCTATGTGAAAGAGGAAATTGTTGTGTTAAAAGTTGATTTATGTCTGAGTTTGTCATCATCAAAAAGAAAAAAATTGATGAAGCATAGACGTTGAAGTACTATGTATTGTTTTAATGATTTGACAAATCATATAATATAGGAACCTGATCAAGGAACCTGGTTCGTGAAATTTTTGACATGCAAAAAGGTCAATGGCATACAACTGTAAAGCTGTAGCGGTTGGTAGGCACTACAGCAAAAACACACTAAGGTCAATAGACCTCGACCAATAGCGCGGCTTCTAGTTTTTTTTTTAAAATTTTTCTTATAAAGAGATCTTGTTGACAAAAAATAAAATATTTTTTGCAAATTAAAAATATCTATAGCAAAAGTCATTTCCTCAAGTAAGAACAACTTCACTATCAAAGGGACTGATAAAGTGTTCAAGAAAAGCTCTTAGTTGCTTTGTAGTGTAAGTGTATCTTACGTTCTAAAACATTATTAGATCAATTCCTAGGTTATAAAGGAATGTTGATCATTTCTTGTTGAATCTAAGTTGACCATTTCTTGGCTAGAGTTATCCTTGAAAAAGGTGTTGAAATCTATATCAGTTGGAGATAGTTAGTGTAGTAAATAATAAGTTATTGCTTAGTTGTGTCTAGAGTTAGCCGTTAAAAGTCTACACTTATTAGAGTTAGGTTGTGTATCAGGCAATAGTGATAATGCTAGGTTCAAATCTTATAATAAAGTTATTACAAGGGAAGGGATGGAGAATTTAAAATTTAGATGATAGAAAAATATACGAAAAATGTTATAAGTTACAATTCTTCTCATATTAATTTGATGAAAAAGTACATTTTAAAATATTAATCAAAATTTATATAATTTAACTTTGATAAATAAAATAATGATACAGTAAAAGTGAACGGAGGAATAGTAACTTCCCTTTTTTCTTCGTCAAAGATAATTTTGGAGGATGACAAATTGACAAATTGACAAATTTTAATGCATAAACTTATCTCTAGACGTAACCTTATCCCCATCTAGGTCTTGCCTTACTATCGGTGCTTAATCTTATCTCCATGATTTTAGCTATGATATGTAAAGCTATTCATAACATTAAAAAATAAAATTGAACTGCAATTTGAATCAAATTAATTTAAAAAATTATTTTTTTTTCTTCTCATTTTATGTGGTATTATTTAATTAGTATGATGTTTTTTGTGGTATTAGTTTAATTAGCATGGTATTTACATAAAAAGGGAAGACTTCTGAAATTTTTTATTTAAAACAATCATTAGATATTTGTGTGATTGTAAATTATTTCATTAAGTGTAAAATAAATGATGATGATGATGAATGAACACCAAAATATACCGTTAATTAGATAAAACTAAATATAAACCTACTCATATGATCATATATAACTAAAAGTGGGAAGAATGTTAGGCAAAAATTGGATTACCATTTTGTCCCTGTACTAAATTAAAATATTATAAAATATTTGATTAATTAAATATATCGAATGAAGTAAATATTAAATAGTAATCATATCATAATTATTATTATAAACATCAAATCCATAACTTACACCTCTTCATTTTCATAACTCATATTCATTAAGAAAGTAGCTAAGAAAACGAAGAGAAAGATGGCTACAGTTTTTTATTGCACTAATATTTAATTTTAAGTTGTCTTTTCATTTACTATTGCATTTTGAGTTGGTATATTTTTTAGCTTCCCATCTATTAACTTTATTAGATAACTTTTTCACATTCCTTACTTGTCTCGCGCTATAAATATTCACAACAGAATAATTTTTGTCAATTCCTTGTTATCGCGAAAAATGATCGACTCTTTCTCCGAAATGAGATTCGACACTCAATTGATTTAAGTATGAATCAGATTCCCGAGAATTTAAAGAAAACAAAGTCACCACCTAATTTTAAGGATAATTAGAAATCAATTATTATTAAATTTAAAACCTAACAGAAAAGTTTTAAGATTTCAAAGAAAATGGATAAGAATTCAATTTTCACTTTGAGAAGAAATTAATCACTCAAAATGACCGCTAACATGCGATCGACCATCGATTAGATAATTTGACTAACTTTTGAAAATTATTTAACTTAATTTGAAAATATTGACTAGATTTGAAAGAGTTGACTTAACTTAAAATAATTGATTAAATTTGAAAATGTTGACTTAATTTGAAAGAATTGACTGACTTTGACTTATTTAAAAATACTACAAAAGCCCCTTTTTTTTATTATATCTTATTTGGAGGAAAGCAATTTAGCATCAAAAAATAAAAAGAAGAGATTAACACAAATGACAAACACGTTGGGAAATTTAATTAGATTAGAACAAAACAAACAATGAATTACAATATGGAAATTGAATTACACGTTGGGGAGGAAAGCAATTTAGCATCAAATATCACAACAAATAATAATAAACAATAAATAAAAAAATTGGGCCTTGGCAGGCCCAATTTCCTTCAACGTGTCTTAATTCCAGCTTTTGGGCCTGCCAGGCCCATCGATAATCTGCCAGGCTACTGCTACGGCTTTGTGGCCCTATTTCCTTGTTGTATACACTGAGGGTATAAAATGTGTATATCAGTGTATATATCCTTTCTTCCACTGTATATCAGCCTACACATCAACTTTCAAAACAACGTAGAATGTTTCCTGTCTCTGGCAAGTCGACTAGGCTGACTCAAAGACATCAATGTCGGATTTTGACTCAATTTGAAATGCAAATGAGGAGGAGAGTCCACCATGGACTCAAGAGAGATTTCACATGCAACAAAGAAGTAAAATATGTAAGTAACAACCCCAAAAGACTTCACCATTGAGCATCATGATGCTACTGGAAGCAGTAGTTAGAACTAAACAAATGATAACATATTATATCCTCAAAGTGCTAAAGAATGAACAGATAACTTGATATAAATAAATGAGCAAGAACAAGAATACAGAGGTAAACTTGGACTGGAGGCAGATACTTTACACCAAAGCATATAGATAACTTGATGCAACCGAGACTAGCAGGAAATAACAAGGAAATGGTGAGTGACAGTCGCATTTAAGACTTAAAACAGTAGGCTCCCTTTGTTAGCAATACAAGTTAAAACTAACAAATAAATTTCTCAATCTACTCTACCATCTCAAGACAACATATCAACTTGGTTCGAACAATAGACCTCTCGAAACAAAGAAATATAGGCAGAGAGTACAACCATTCGTTAAGCATTAAGCAGAACACAGGCTGTATCATAGATCGTGGCCCTAAACTCAGATTTTCAGTTAAGAATCTAGCCGAAACCAACTCGAATAAGATACTAGAATCGACTATAGGAATATGTAGGAAGATGAAAACTTAAGCTAAGATGTAATAGAGAAGATGATAATCTAGGAACTAGCCATTGTATGAGATAAGCAAAGCAAAGCAAACCACTGAATCGATCTCTTCTACTGGTAAAGAGAAGCAACGCTTAACAGAAAAGGAGTAAATCAGCAACTAATACATGAATTGAACCAATTTGTTTTACTTTAGAGATGTTGGAAACAGGGAACCACAACAAGAGAAACCAGAATCCACATATGTACATAACAAAGCAAATTTTCACCAGCTAAACTAAGTAGCATTCTGTGATCGATACAATAACTAGTCGACAACTCATGAATTTTGACCCTTAAAGCATCCAAGAGCAGAAAGGAACTGGGCTAAAAAACGAAGGCAAACATATTGACAGCATTTCAGAGAAAACAGAAATATCAGTAAAATGAACCGACGAGCTGAAATTCTAACATTACAACATATATTTGAGAAGCAAAATCGTTTCAAACACTAGTTTGATCCTTAGCAACTTAGTCATGATATTACAAGTATGTATTCTAGAATTCGCGCCAAGAGACGAAGTAAAAAGGTTAACAATAACAAACATGACTAACGATGTCAGAACATCAAACTGATCACATTACAGCTATCCCAGAAATATCCTAAAGATCAAACGACAACACCCAGATATCAATTCGTCACAACATTGCCAGCTCAGCCAAACGAATGCAACCATGACAGCCTCGAGATAGCTACAAGATTTCACATTTTTGACTACACCGTAGAGACTTAAACGAGATCGAGTGTGATGCGAGGTCGTTGCCTTTTGACGAGCAGCATACTGGGACGACGAGCTTAACGAAGACGAACTCACACCCCCAGAACTTCGTCTTTCCTGACGAAGTCTTCGATTGCAAGACCTTCAAAATCAGATGGATTTCTGGAAAAATCGATTTTTGTAGACTATGAACAATATTCAGGTTTTGGGAAATCAATCAAGCTATGAAGGATTGAGTATGTTTTCTTGCTAAGGATTTCAAATTTTCAAATGTCGCCCCCCCTTTCTATTGTCTATCGCCGCTCGTCTCATCCCCCTCTTCAATGAAGAAGAAAGGTTTGGTTTTATAGGGTCGATTTAGGGTTTGAAAACGGGTAGATTTGACAAAAGAGAGCACGCGTGAGGGACAACGATTCGTGGGGATGCAGGTGAACGTTGGATTGTTGGCTTTGACAGAGGTATGGGCGAACGTTGGGGTTGTCAGGCCTGTCGGGGGTCGCACGTTGGGAAAAAAAAGGGTCGACGATTAACTGGTTTTGGCCTCCGGTCGTCGAAGAAGAAGAGGAAATGGAGAAGAAGAAGAGAAGAAGAGAGAAATGGAGAAAAGGGTTTTGGTTTTCTGGTTTTCTCTTCTCCATTTGGAGAAGATGAAGATGATGGGAAAAAATTGGGAATTAGGCGTGAAAGGGGAGAGAACAAAGGAATTGGGGGCGCGTGGGACCACGCACCCGTTTAATATATATATATATATATATATATTTTTTTTTTTTTTTTTGATAAAATAGATAAATTTTTCAAAATTGTTAAAATTAAAGAAACCGAGTAATTCGTTGTACAGAGGGTAAAAATTCGGTGTCAACACTCCTTATCCTAATTCGTCTTTCTTTTTTCTACAAATATACTATTGTCAGAGAATTATATATGTCACTATTACTATTTTATTATCTTTATTTTTTATTATTTCATCTACGCTTAATCATGATATTATGTCATTATGCATCAAGTTAGCAATCAAATGTTTGCAAGTAGAACATTGCTAGATGAAACTTACTTTTGTATAGTGTTATCGTAATAATATATAATATTATTTGTTAAGTTGAACTAGATTATTCTTAGAAGGAATTTATCACATCTATAACTTTATCTATTTAGATGTGATCCTTCTATAATGATTGTTTGGTTAAGTTTTCATTGATAGTATCACAATGCAATTAGTGTGAATCAGAGATATTTATCTGTAAAATAAATCCGAGTTCGATGTCGATGGTTATATCATTCAATATTTCTCAAAATAGAAAAGTTAGCAAAAGAATCTTCAATAGGGTGTGTATATATATATATATATATATATATATATATAATATGTGTGTGTGTGTGTATAATGGCTCTTCACAATTTAGCATGGAACTCACGTGCAACGCACGTGCCAATTACTAATTATAATAAAAGAGATAAGTTTTGAATATGCCTATTTAATCAAGTAGTAATCCCAAGAAAAACAAATAGATATAGATCAATCAAAATAGAGTGTCAACATTTACTTAATTAAATCCATAGTAGCTTTTACTTAATTGGTTTGAGTCTATCGATATGCATATGCCCTTGACAAATTTATTACTTTCAAATCAACAAAAAAAAATTCTAACCAATCTAATGGCTATCTTTTTTATTTGGTTTGGTTTGATTTTAGAAGTTTAAAAATTGAACTAAATTAGTTTGATTTTAATTTTAACCAATAAACGATTAAAACCGAATCATGAACACCCCTAAATTGATATCCATGTCACAATTTTAAATGTTCTTTTTACTAGATTAAGTTACTTCTTAAATCTCTCTTGTAAATAATTGCTTAAAGAGTTCAACAAGTTCCAAAAGCACCTAAATATAATTTTTACTAGCCGACCAATAACAAACACTCTAATTTAATTTAAGATTCACACTCTTAAAATGGATGATTTGAACGCTTGAATTTCTTCTAATTTTGGAATAGTAAAGGGACAGATTGATGCATCAATTATAGAGTGGGCTTTAATTTGATTCAGGTTTAAGTAGTGTTTTAAATTAAAATTGTCATTTCATTAATCCTTTTAAAAAAATATAATATCCAGCTAAGTTGACAAATGAAATTGTATACTTATGATTGTAAGATAAAATGAACAAGATAAAGTAAGATAACTTTTTAAAAACAAAATAAAGTCATATTTTATGGTCAATTGTTATCATAAATTGAATGAAATAGAATAGTTTGAACACTTGAGCACCTTTATTTTATGGAATTAAAAAAGGAAAGGGCCGGTGCATCAAATGTAGGTCCTAAATTAGTATTCTAGTTATCTTTTAAAATTAAAACTTTCAAGTCATTAATTTTTTTTTGAAAAATACAGAACTCAACTAATTAAGATGACCTTTATAGCAAATTTGGTAAAGTAAGTACTGACCATTCAAGTAATCAATACGCCTTGACACATGTACAGAGAGAAAACCTTTGCTAGATTAAATTACTTGCTTAATCTCCCTTACAATCAATTTCTTAAAGAATTCAACACGTTTCTATCAGTGACGTTTTCAGGGTTTTAAAAGAATGATGTATTATTATGAAAAGATAAATCTAATTTATAAATTTTGTTATGTATTATTATAAAAAGGTGTATTTAAATTTGATTGATTTTATCTTTAGGTACTTACCAATAAATTTATTTAATTTTCTAGTCTTAACTAAAGAGGTACATTCAATCATCATCCCATTATATGATACTCTGAGTGAGGGTTCACTACCTATATTAAAGAATTTTTTTTAAAAAATACAACACTAATATATATATATATATATATATATATATATATATATATATATATATGTGAATGATTTAGGAAGAAGCGCATGAGTTCATGATGAACCTATGATCACTTTTTTAAAAAATACAACACAAATATATATATATATATATATATATATATATATATATATATATATATGTGAATGATTTAGGAAGAAGCGCATGAGTTCATGATGAACCTATGATCACTTAAATCGTTTACTTGAGCCCCAGACCCATCTAAATGCAACCTGATTTTTACAAGTACCTGAATATAACTTTTCCTAGCTAACTTTTCCTAGCTAACAATTAATAAATACTCTAATTTCAAAACTCATCCTCTTAAAATGGAATGGTTTGAATACTTGAGCTTCTTTTAGTTTTGGAATTTAAAAAAAGAATGGATCAGTGTGTGCCACTTTTAAAATAACGTGTTTTAATTTTAATCCATGTTTTAAATTATATTTTGAACTATCTTTTTAAATTGGATTACCTTTAATGTTCACATAAATCATTTACGTGAGCTTGATAACCCACATAAATATATTTTGATTTCTGGAAGTACCTAAATATAATTTTTTCTAGCTGACAATTAATAAATACTCTAATTTCAAAACTCATGTTCTTAAAATGGAATGGTTTGAATACTTGAGCTTCTTTTTATTTTGAGATTAAAAAAAAGAATAGATTAGTGTATCACTTTTAGGCTGACATGTTTTAATTTAATTCATGTTCTAAATTGTAATTTAGAATATCTTTTTAAATTGGATTACTTTTAATGTTCACATAAATCATTTACGTGAGCTTGATAACCCACATAAATACATTTTGATTTCTGGAAGTATCTAAATATAATTTTTCCTAGCTGACAATTAATAAATACTCTGGTTTCAAAACTCATCTTCTTAAAATGGAATGGTTTGAATACTTGAGCTTCTTTTTGTTTTGAGATTAAAAAAAGGAATAGATTAGTGTGTCACTTTTAGGCTGATGTGTTTTAATTTAATTCATGTTCTAAATTGTAATTTGGAATATCTTTTTAAATTGGATTACCTTTAATGTTCACATAAATCATTTATGTGAGCTTGATAACCCACATGAATACATTTTGATTTCTGGAAGTACCTAAATATAATTTTTCCTAGCTGACAATTAATAAATACTCTAATTTCAAAACTCATCTTCTTAAAATGGAATGGTTTGAATACTTGAGCGTCTTTTTGTTTTGAGATTAAAAAAAGGAATAGATTAGTGTATCACTTTTAGGCTGACGTGTTTTAACTTAATTCATCTTTTTAAAAACCAAACTTGTCACACTTTTTCAAAATGCTCAGTAAATCATTTACGTAAGCTCGATGACCCCATC
>DF361904.1:1974-17649 GCA_000787875.1 Solanum virginianum
AATAAGAAAGCTGAAAAATATGCTCAAATGTTAAATGAACTTTGGTTGCTGTTTTGACCTCTTTTAAGGTACTACTTTGGCCGACTTTGGCTTCAAAGTTTAGCCACACATATGTATGTATACTATAGATGGTGATGCGGCAGCTTCCTATATAAAATTTGGGCCAAATGGATCACTAAATGTATGGGCCTTGGCTGTCCAAATTGCAGATTTTCTTCACTTAGAATTCTAGCCCATTTAGCTAAATAACTTAGGATGTATTTTGGCCTTGATCTTCCTTCATACTGGACTGAAAGTATAGCCCATTTAAAGTACTAAAAGATAGTCCAAAGATACAAGATTAACACGGATTCCATTCACAATTGGACGTGAGCAAATTCGATGTTAGGTCTCGTTTCTGTTTAACTCGCAATCTCATGCTAAGATAGTAGCTGACTCACCTGCTAGCTTCCTAAGTCCTACAAGCACCTCAATTGTTTTCCTTTATTGAGGGTCTTAGTCCCCTTAACTCGATGCAACTCATGTATATGGGCAACTTTCTTGAGGACCCACGACACCCTTTAACGCGAGATGCAAACACTTTTAAAATTGGCACTAAGTACCTTGGGGCACCACCTTGAGGACCCAATGGAACCGCATTTGCACCCCAGCCTTTGCCACGATTTCTTGGATAATCCATCCTTTTTTTACCAAGCTCCCCACAATCAAAGCATGCATTAGAATCCTTTAAATACAGGCCCCTATGGCTCTTCCCATATGTAGGACACACATCAATGGGAGCCACACCACCAACACCTTGAGGCATAGGGAATTCATCGGCAAACCCCCTATTAGTAGCATGAGAAGGCCCTTGGCGTTGAAGGAACCGGCCACCCCTTTGGAAGTTACCCCCAAGACGGGCCCTCTTAGCCTCATGCCCCCTTTTCTTCCTCAATTTTTCCTCCTCCATTTTCTCGGCATATGTTATTAACCTAGACAAGTCCATGTCACTAATTAGTAATGCAGACTGGCATTCTTCACTCACTAAATCGGAGACCCCCATCACAAACTTATTCATCCTAGATCTAGGATCGTCCACCAAATGAGGAGCATACTTAGAAAGTTGATTAAACTTGACGGCATATTCCCTCACACTCATAGCACCCCTTTTCAAGTTTATGAACTATACCAACTTAGCTGTTCGAAGCTCAAGAGGAAAAAACCGATTAAGGAAACCCAATTTGAACTCCTCCCAAAGCACCACATTGCTTTTTCCCTTCTCCCCCTTCCATTGATCATACTATATTTGGGCTACCCCTTTGAGTTGGTATGACACCAACTCCGCCTTTTCATTCAACCAAACAACCATGATGTTCAAGATCTTGTAAACCTCATCAATGAACTCTTGTAGATCTTCATGAACCTTTGACCCATAGAGCACAGGAGGATTCATCCTTATGAAGTCCCTTACCTTAGCTCCCAAGGTAGTAGCATGAGGGGCTTGGGCCCCTTGATTGACTTGGTTGGCCACAACTTGGGCAAGCATAGTGAGAGCATCCCGGAGCTCACCATTGGTAGGTTGCTCCTCGAGAGTTTAGGCCCTTCTTCCTCGAGTGTTTGGCATGATTTAGCATAGCAAAGGACAATGCTTGGGGGGAGGGGGAACTTACTACAACTCTATAGCATGACTTAGGAAATGAAGAAGGGAAACATTTCCTAAAATGTGTCATAGCATCCTATTCATAGTCATGGCGCGCTTCACAACCATGAATAAGACTCTAATCAATGCGATGTGTTGGAGTCTGAGGATCTGTCAACCTAGTGCTCTTATACCAAGTTTGTCACAACCCAAGCCAAGGGCCTAGACGTGACACGATGAATGGGAAACTCGAAAGAACCCCGAACAAGCCTCTTAACTTATCATTACACGTCATTGGTCGCGAAAGCATATAAAAGACATAAAGAGTAAGAATAGGGGCAAAAGGGCTAAGAGGAAAGCTTGCATAACATCATAATCAAGAGATAAAGAGTCAAAGCTCACATCATAGATACATAAGATGCCCAACAAACACCTCTAATACTTAGATAAGAGTGGGGGCCAAGACAAGGCAACTACGCTCACCCTCATAGTCAAAATAGAAAATAAAGAAGAGTGTCTCAATACATGATAAGAGTAACATAGACTAAGGTCCCCAAAGTGGAGGACTCACCAACTAGCTTGAGTAGCATCGAACTAGCCATATGGATGAGGAGGGTGATCAACTTGGGCTCTGATTCCTACATGGTGATATCATGTAGGCAAGAGTATACGTTAGTACGTTTAAATGTACCAAGTATTTGGGATGCAATGCAACAAGAGATAAACATTATAATCAAAATGCATAGCAATAGACAATAGGCATAATATAACAACATGGCATGTTTGATCAATGGATAAGTAAAACATGCTCCAGTAACTCATGCTCATATAAGATATCATATGTGTAGAAGAGACCAAGCTAGCTTTCCAAGGTATAAACCCCTTGGTAGGTTGATGATGATGCCACCCCATCATTTAGGTGGTGCGGTACAAACCCCTAACTATGTTAATGAGTACAAACCTCCATCTAGGTTGATGATGATGCCACCCCATCACCCTAGTGGTGAAGTACAAACCCCTTACTAGGTTGATGAGTACAGACCCCAATCTAGGTTATCTGGACTTTAAGTCCCCTCCAGATTGGGCATGGTCTAATGCAACACTTTATGTAGGATATATCATATACATAAGCTCCTTCCATTATCCTAACATCAATCATATCATATCTCATGCTTTGGGCCTTCATTTTCTCAAAAAATCATAATCGGACATTTTATCAAACACTTGGCGGGTGTGAAATGATAGTATAAAACCATGAAATATAGAGATGAAATCATTCAAGTAAATCCATTATAAAACCATCAATTAACACCTTGCAACATTCTTAAGAAATATACATCAAAATCCCTCATCAAATCTTACAATAGATCCAAGATTTATAGCACAAAACATAGCAAAATAGTCACAACTTTACATAGCTTTAACATAGTTCATAGACATGTTCATACTAGTAAAATCAACTTTAAACTATGCAAATTGAGTAAAAAGGAGATTAGGGCACCATGGGTAGAAGGACCCAATGGCCAAAACCTACATACCTTAGCTTTGAAGAAGCTCTTAATAAAGATTGAAAATGGAGGCTTGAAGCTTGAAGAAAATCTTTAGTTCTAGATGAGGTTTTCGAGACTTGAATTTAGTAGTGAAAAATATTCCTAAGTGTTTTAGTGAGTATTGGATAATGTTTAGGATGATATGAGAGTAAAATATGGCTAAGTATATGTAAAACACGTTTGAGAAAACCTAGGCCCAAGACCCAAAAGTCTTAGACCATACAGAAAAATAACTGGTAGAAACTATATAGGTTCGCGTTGTGAACCTGTCACGGAGATTGAATTAACGCATGTCTGTGATGGAGGGGAGTCGCGGTACCATCGCGGACAAACACTGGATAAGCAATTTTTTGAAAATTAAGATTGCTATTTATTTGCTCTTAAATGGGGGTTAGACCCTTTTCCCCCTAATTTTGACCCCCTGAATAAGAAGATGAAGTTGAATTTTTGATATCACAAATAAATTTTGAGATATATGATATTTAAAATTCTGAGCATTCCATGACACATTTTTGGGCACTGTTTGGGTTCATTTCAAAAATTATCTCTTGGTACGTATTATATATATTTAATAGAGACTTGTTGATTTGGAGATCATTTTGAGGCATGAGTTGTTCGAGGGCTTTGTTCGAGTGTAGTTTTGACATATAGGTAGGTGCAGCTAACCTTTTGGGGCTGAATTTGAGTTATTGAATATACGTATGTGATAATTGTAAGATTTATATTGTTTTAGGAATGATTGGATCTATCTGATGGGATTTGGTAAAAATGCAGTATCGATTATCTTGAAATTAAAGTAAATCATGACTTTATTAGTAAATTGAATTGCATTCTTGAGATTTGAGATATTTTGGATATTATTGTAATGATATGACACTTGTGATACTATTTGAAAAGTATTGTGGTAATTTCATGGTATTTGAGGTATTTGTGGACATCTAGTGCATATTTTTGGGACTTGTGAAGCTTGGTATCATCGATATACTTGGTTATTGATGAGAGTGTAGTGACTTGAGACATATTGATGACTCAGTGGTACAAATGTGACCCTTGATATCAATTACCCTGATCCCATGATGGTTATTTATTGGTATTTTCATTTTTTGCTGATATTTATGTCTTGATATTATGGCATTGACATGCATTCATCTCATTGCATTTGTTATGCATTGGCCCAGAGACAATCGTGTTACTTTATAGATGTATTCACCGATGCTAAAGTCTACCAAGGTATTCACTAGCACTAGAGTCCGTCATGATACTTGAGAGATGTATTCATTGGCGCTAGCGTTCGCCATGATAGTTGAGAGATTTTGGTATATGATCTAGCGAGACCCCCCATGGACTATACTAGGTAGCTTCAGCTCGGTAGATGTATACACTGGTGCTAGAGTTTGCCGTGATTCCACCCTATTCATTGCATTCATAAATTACATGTGCAGTGCATCATTGACTGCTATTGTTATCTTATTTTGTTCTTATATGTTTATATATTATGCACCAACCCCTTCTTTGCAAGTGATAGAATTCTTTGTTATTACATACTTGTTTGATTTCTTCTACCTAGTCGGTTGAACCTACTAGGTACATTTCAGTGTACTCATCCCTACTTTGTTTCCTCACTTTAGTGTGAGCACAGGGACCCTTACATGGTAGTTGATCTTATTCTATCAGAGTTCTTCCTTACTATCCCAGATTTCAGCGATGAGGCTTAGACTTCAAGTCACCGTTTATCTATTAAGACTCCTTTTATTGTTATTCATATCAGACTTTGTATCTTATATATTCAGACAGCTTTATATTTACTTATCCGTACTACTTTAGATGCTCTTGTACGCATGACTTCAGGTCTTGGGATTTCGTATTGAATTTTGTGGTTGTTTTTGCTTTATTTTATTCTCTTTAGTTGCAATTTGATTTTAGGTCATGACAAGTTTTGTATCTGATGTGATACCAAAATACGACACTTCTAATGCTTTAAACTTAGAATTTTGTGCGTTCTTTCTGCATTGTTAGTAGATTTAATGTATTTTTATATTGATTTTGTAGGATTATAGGATTTGGGAAGTTTTTGTGGAGATTTGCACAAGTTGTAACTTTTAGAGATGTACGAGACCATCTACGGTCTGTGGTTTGATCTATGATGTCACCTAAGCTACACCTCCTTTTTTAGGCTAAAGCGGTCGTTGTCAAGATATATAATGTAACCAAGGTTAGGGTCGAACCCACAGGGAATATGGTAGTTTTAGAAGAATTCAATTACAATTTGGATTGATTAACTAAGTTATCTCTCTGAAAGGGTTGGTTTATAATAACTATGAAAAGTAATTCTAAGCTAAGACAAGTGTTAAACCCGTATGAAGAGGAACGAGGGTATTATGTTCCCCATGACTCTGTAACTCAATATAACTAGAAAATCAAATTCTTTTACTGTGTGTAGCATGCAGTGTGGTAAATTAAGTTCACCAAACCCTTTATCCCAGGCGAGAGGTAAATTTAACTACGTGATTTGGTTCGTCCCCACAGTATGACATTATTAACCCTTACCTATTGTCCCAGTTAGTACAACCTCCCATTGGGCCAGCTTGATTGATTAAACGAGAAACATCAATTGAATCCTGTCAATTAATATTTTTTCCTATTTATTACTACCTTGGTCCAGTCAGTAACACTAGGCGGGTTCTAATGTTGGCGACCATTAGAAAGCATTCAATAGAAAGAGAATTAATCAATACAAGCATGCACACTTTTCAAGAATTGCAAATTATCTTGTATTACTTTGTTAGTTATTTATGATTCCCTTAGACCTAGTTGTGGATTTAGCTACTCATGATCAACGTAAATGGAAGACTTATGAATTTAAATAACATAATTGAACACTTGCATGAGAGAATTAAGCACAAGAAATCCAAACTCCTCAATGAGAATCACAAGATTAGAATCAAAGGATGAAACAAAGTTTTACAAGTGTTTCTCAAATTCTCTAATGCTTCTCTACTATTTTCTCTTCGTTCTCTCTTTGTCTCTCTAAAAAATAACCTAAAAAATCTATTTGTAGTGTTTAAAATATAAAATAAAAATGAATTAGGATAACTAGGTCGGCACGCTCTATGAGGCACTTTACAGGCCTTATAGCATTTACGGCTTATGATTGTACTTTCGTGAAATGTTGCTTCGATTCTAAAATTGTCTTCTATGACACCCCTCTACGGCCCATATAAGATTCTACGGCCCCTAGGGGATTTTTTTTGATGGATTTTCAGCAAGTTCCCACCTTTTGATCCTCAGGGCACGATATCAAGTCTATGACTCGTAAAGTCTTCTAGGGCTCATCTGTATGTTCGTCGATTCAACTTCAGAGATCTACCCTTCACTAGATTTATATACGAAACCCTCTTTACAACTCATAAAATACTCTATGACCCATAAAGGGTCTCTTCGAACTTCACTTTCAACAATTTCTACACACTTTGCCCAAAAATGGTACCAACCCTGAAATCCTACAAAACAAACACAAAACACATCAAACCTACCAAAATCGCATTGAGAACACCTAAAATTCCATATTTTAAGCATTAAACGTGTTGTATTTTGATAGCACATGAACACCCTCAACATAAAATTATTATTTTTCCTCAAGCAATGGATTCAATCTACATAAGTAGCACAATAACACACATACTTCAATCTAATGGCACACATCACATCAAACTTAAGCACAAATACCCACAATACTTTCAAAACACATCAAAAAGCTAGTAAGAAAACTAACATAGATCAATGCATTTGATCGTACAACTATGATAAGTGAGGTAACTATCAACAAGCCACAATCACTGAATTAGTCTAATGTTAACAGTACAATGCAAGTGCCCTCATAGAAAGAAGTCTCATAACTTACGCATGATGATATTTTTAGGTATAACCTTGGGACTACACAAAACCACTCACTCTCATAGAAGACATTCAAATATTATGCTCAATACCATATGCTTGCCCTATACTCATGGCTAAGACCTTTGACTACTTGGACTAGGATCACTTTAGGATATTACTGGGTTGTAACGTAGGCTCAGGAGGTTTTGGTATGATGTTTTAGGAGCATAGTGACTAAAGGCCTCCTTGGTACTGTGTTTTCTACACTTTTTCTATAGCAACACTGTTACTTTTCATCTCATTCTCCCTTTCTCCTATTTCATCCTTTTCTGGGTGCTTTCTTTTCATTATTCAACTTTTTGCCTTATATTTGTACTTTATTTTTCTTTTTATTTCATTGCTAAGGCATCACTCATTTTTTTTGCATCTAGTACACATCTCATTTTCCAAGTATCACTCATTTTCCCCCTCATTTTGTCTTTACCCATACACCAATCACCCTCAACTTAGGCTTTTGGCCTGAGTCGAGGTGCACAATATCCAACCTAGGAACTAGCTCACTTTTGGTAGTCACCCTCAACTTAGGTTTTTGCCTCAGTCAAGGTGCATAGTGTTCAAGGAAGGACCAGGGCCAATTTTAGGATTTTACATATAATAAGGCTAGGTTTCTAGGTTTTTACCAAGAAAAGGTACATGTAAGGCTCAAACATTAGGATCAACGGATTTCTCACACATTTTGGTTGGTTATTTAGGCTAAGTGGACTATTATGAACAACAACCTAAGATCCTTTCCTAACCAACTAGCCTACAGTCTAAATCGGAGTAATAGGGCAAGTTCTGAATTGAAACACATACATGAATTTAGCAAAGTAAGTTCACACTCATATGACACTGCTTACACCATCAACAGAGACTCTAAGATTATGCTTTTTATCTCAGTTTTATCCTTACTTATCAGAACAAGCACTGTCAACACAATTAAACATGCATTGTTGCTATTTAGACTAACTTAATCCCAAATTTTGGTGGGTATTATTTTTCACAAAAATACATATATGTCATAGATATTAGTACAATATGCTACTAATACTATCAACACATCCTAAACATGTCGGTTTAACAAAAATTAAATATTCATGGGGAAAAAGAGCACAAGCAAGAAAACGCGAAGTCTACTCAGACTTCACTGAGGCCTATAACTACTCATACCTTATAAAAAAAGAGATGCATTGTCCTCAATGCACAAAATAAATGTGAGATGAAGTACCTGTGTCAAAAAAGACATTCCCGAGCACCTAAGCGCCAGTCTTCAGCTGAGTCTGACCACCCTTAACCTACCAGGTGGCGTCCTCAATGGTAGAACCATGATTGGAGGGGCCAACACTCCTCACTCTCTCGAGCTCACAAGCCTGTCGTATCTCCTTCTCTTGCCTTGATTGCCTCATGACAAGCTGTAGCTCCTCCTGCTCTATCAGCCCCACATGCAATGGCACTATACCTGGATCATCATTAGTGTGGGGCCTCTTCCAGCGGGAAGGTTGTGAAGGCTCCTTAGGATCAAATAAATCCACCATTTGCATCGTGGGTGCAGTCTGTGGGAATGCCATCGATGAGACCAAAATTGCCGACATGTCGGCTTAGAGCTACTGGATCTCTATCTTTAGGGTCGTCATATCTATTGGTTGTGTTGTGCTTAGGCTTACTGGACCCTCAGCTCAAACACATCAATGTGGCTATACACAACTGAAAGTCAGTCCTAAATAATAGTGATCGTGTATACCTGTATGCGTCCCTCGAACTCTGTAATTGCCTGTCGTACCTAGGGCTTGATCTGCTGAACTAACTAAGTCAACTAAGACTCAGTTTGGGACAATCACTGCTCCATGGCCTAAATGGATCCCGCAGCCACGTAAATCATTCCAATGGTTATTATCTGTATAGGAATGGCCTGTGGTACAGAATTAGTAGTAGTAGTAGTAGGCCCCCTCTCCACATCTGTCTTAATCTGTGGGGGGCCTCTCCTCTGTAGTAGCAATAGTAGTGGTGGCGGGTAGAACCTCACGAGGTGGCTCTAGTGCGAACATCTAGGGCATAGGAGTTGGCCGGTATGGTACTCGCTGAAGTGCTATCGGGCTCTCCTCAGCCTTAATCAGGCTAGCATCCAAATTGCACCGGGCCTCAATCTGTGAGTCCAGCTAATGTAGACTCTCCACCCTTGACTCTAGATAGAGTCTTTAAAACAAGTAAGGAAAGGGGATGGAGGTAGACCTCTTCAAGGATGCCTCATGGATCTGTTCTATGATGAGGCTAGCCCAATCTATCTCATAGCTAGCCAAGATGCTGGTAACTAAAACTGCATGGTCTGGTATCATTGTGTTGTCTGAAAGTGTCAATTGAATTCGTGACCTCACAACAACCCACAAATTTGGCGAGGAAGCTAAGGAGGCCTTCAAAATGGCCTCAAAAGATGTGGCTACACATGCAGGGTCTAGGCCCTACTCAGTAATCGAACCTACCACCTATCTTACCAAGTTGACACTGCAGCTCTGTCTCTCATTAGACCCATGTCCCTTGTCTACCCCACTTTGTGGTCGTACTCTGGTGTAGATCTAGGGGTTAGGAACATAGGCCCGAACAACATGCGGTGGATGGTAGTCTCTGAGATTTCCACCTGCTAGGTCCTCACTCTAGTATACGTCAGTCTAGGTTGAGCAAGGGCCTTTTTCCCTTTAAGAAGAATGCTAAGAACTATGGCTGCGTATGATACGTAGAACTCTTATACCATGGTCGAGAAGTACCTCCTTGGTGCTTTGGTAAGCCACTGGAGCCCGTTTCTACTGATGGTGTCCTGGAGATCGTGGACACTATCAAATCAGAGGAAATGATCTGAGGCTCCTCATAAATGGAGGGGCTGGTTTGCCCCGCTCATTACTCTGTATGCCTACCATGTAGATATCTCGTATGTAAGCAACGTACCACTGACTGGTGAGAGCATCTGGAAGTGATAGTGATGTCTGTAGTGGTACGACATAGGACTCTGTCTTCGACTTGTCACTGGAACCTGACTCTAAGTCTGACTCCTCTCTGAACGGACGTATCTGTATGGAGCTCCTATTATTATTGTCTACCTTATCGGATTGAGTAGTACGAACAACAATAGTAAAATGACCCTAAAAAGTTCCTGAAAATGTTTCTCGAAAGTGCCCGAAATTATAATTTCCATATATTTCAAAATTCGTGCATGATATTGAAAATCTGACTTCATATTCTTATTTAAGGGGAAAATTAAGTGGAAAATTGATCTAACCCCAATTTTAGAGCAACCATATTAAAATTCAAAAACGCAAAGTGAGCGATTTCCAGTGAGCTAGTGCGCCTTAGGCGCAACGTGCCAAGGGCGCACCAGTGTGTTATTTTTGTGCCAAGTTTTTAGTTTGGTCCAAGACTTTTGGGTCTTGGGCCTAAGTCTTTCCATGCATGAAAATACTTATACTTAGTCATATTTCACCTTCATATCATATAAGACATTCCCTAATACTCTCTCAAACCCTTAGACTAATATTTCTCTCAAATTTCAAGTGTCCAAATCTCTTCTAGATCTTAGGAATTCATCTAAGCTTCAAGTCTCCATTCAAACCTTCTTCAAGAAATTCTCCAAAGTCAAGGTATGTGGGTTTCAACCATTAGATCCTTTCATCATGGTGCCCAAGCTCCCTTTTTACATAAAACTCATGTTTCTAAGTTGATTTATTTGTGGGTCTTACTTATTATGAATTTGACTATGAACTATATTTGGGTTTTGTAAAAGTGTGACTATTTTAGCATGTTTTGAGCTATGAATCTTTGATCTATCTTGAGATTTGATGAAGGGTTTTGATGTATATTGTATGATGGTATTGCCAAGTATTGGTGAGATGATTTACTTCTAGATTTTTTGCATGATTTCACTCTTTAATTGCATGGTTTTACACTAGCTTTACACACCCACCAAGTATTTGATAAAATGTCTAGTTTTGAGTTCTTGAGTAATGGATAGTCTATTGTATGGCTTATGAGTCAAGTGGCTTATGGTGATGAAAGGATTATATATGTGTGTGTTTAAATCATGTAAAGCACCTATGGCATTGCAAGTGAATTGTTGGACTCTCATGTTTGGTATGTTCTTGGGAATTGTTGATGAGTTATTGAGTCCTTATGCTAAGGTTTATGCTCTTGTGAATTGTGAAGCCTACTAGAAAGGGTTATGAACTATGTTATATGTCTTACCCTCTAGTACAAGGCCAAGTTCTACATGAAGGGGATATAAACTATATTGTATACCTTACCCTCATGTATGATTTGATGTTATGCGATCTCCTATACTCATATGAAGTGGTTATGAACTATATAGTACGCCTCACCCTCATATTTGATTCAATGTTATGTACTCATATGTAGGGGTTATGAACTAACTTGTATACGTCACCCTCATGTGCGATTCAATATGTTGTATTATCTTATGCTTACAAGTATGGGTTATGACCTATGCTATCTCTCTACCTTCATGTACTACCTGTTACCTTCTAGAAGGGGTTATGACCTATGTTATATTCCTCACCCTCTAGTACAAGGTATTTGGATGATCTAATCATGTCACCTTATTGTATTAAACCAGTTATGTAAGTATGAATATTTTCAAGCATTATTCACTTAAGCATTGCTCATACATGTCATATTGTTATTATGTTATCTATTGCTTATCATTATGCATTTTGACTATGTTGCCTATCTCTTGTTGTATTGCATCCTATATACTTAGTACATTCCAATGTACTAACGCATACTCTATGCCTACATGATATCACCATGTAGGAAGCGGAGCCCCTATTGACTCTACTCCACGCGGCTAGACGGATAGTTCAAGTTAGCTTTTGGTGAGTCCTCATGTCCGGGGATAATATCTATATTCTCTCATGCTTATGTTTTGACTATATCTTGTATATTTGGATTACCTATTGACATTATTATGAGGGTAGTCCTATTGCTTGTCTTGGCCCCTACTAAGTTCTATGTATAGAAGTGTTGTTGGACAAGTATATAATGATGCTATAAGCTTGATTCTCTTTGACTTTCTTGATGTTTTATGAAATGAAGGTTTTCCCTTAGTCCCCATGCCCTTATTTCTACTCTCTTATTGCTGTTTAATTGCTTCCATGACCAAGGATGTGTAATGATATGTCAAGAGGCTTGCTTGGGGTTCCTTTGGGTTCCCCATGCATCGTGTCACATCTAGGCCCTAGTTTGGGTCATGATAAATAGCCTAGGTCTGGGTCTAGGTCTACCCAAGTCTGTGGTCTATCAACATTGGGGTCAAGACGGACACCGAGCTCCTCGGTTGATCCACTAACCTCGAGGGGTCTCCTCCTCCCCCGAGGTCTCATATTTGAGCCTCTTCTGCATGGCTCGAATATCCTCTCACCTTGTCTTTACGGCCATAGTACCTAAAACATACACGTTTACATAGCATGGTTAGCCCAACAGGTGATGAAATGAAATGCAAAAATATATTAGACTTGGTTACAAAGGGGTATACGAAAGCATAACTACCCGACCATAGTGAAAACTATGAGCCGTAGAAGGCTCTCGTAGAAATAGTGTCCACATATTTTGGTTACTGGAATGGCATCTATGAGACCAGGTACGAATTGTAAAAGGATCTACGAGTCATAGACTGAGTTATAGATGATTCCAGTGTCTAGACTTTTGTAGGCATGAATCTACGAGACTTGTCTATGAGTCGTAAAGTATTCTACGATTCGTAGAAGTTCTCATCTGATGAATTCTTAGAAGCATCAGGTTTTTAGATTTTCGTATACAAAGCGTAATTACGGCGTGTGGATGTTTCCACAGGTCATAAAAGACCCTCGTACCATAGTAAAACTAGTGAGCCTATCAACACTGGCCCCATAAGACATTTTTAATTATAGTTTCAGCATCAAAGTAATACGCACACACCCCACATAACTCATATCAAAACACCCAATACCCCACATGCAAATTCCCACATATACCCCATCAAAAATCATTTAACATGCTTTTCCAAACTTACTGACCCTGTTTGAATAAATTAGCACCAAAATCACAAACACATGCCATCACACATCGAATTTTCAATGGACACAATCAATTTAATTCAAATGGTATATGGTCACACTGTTATTGAAACAAATCATTCGAACACAAGGACAAGGCAAACACACCAATTTCTGACCTAAACATATACTCACACATTGGCAACTATACTTTTCAATTTTCAAACACCATATTGGTACACATGGGTTCACGTCTTGAATTACCATACTCGACAATTTAGGTTCAATCTGATCAAACAATACTTGGTAAATAAAAAGATTTTTAAAGATTGATGAAAGGATTATATATGTGTGTGTTTAAATCATGTAAAGCACCTATGGCATTGCAAGTGAATTGTTGGACTCTCATGTTTGGTATGTAAATTAAATAACTAAATTGTAGAAATTGAAGGAGGAAATGGGTTTGTGAAACCCTAGGGCTGTCGAAAAAGTGGCCAGAAATGGTTGGGGGGGATTCTCATTGGTGATTGGAGGAATTAGAAAGGGGGGTTTGCCGGGTTTGACTCTTAATATTTTGGCCCCATTATTTATAAGTTGACCGGGTCAGTCAAAAATAATAGTCCCAGACTCTACGAAATCTCAATTATGAGTCATAGAGTGTTTTATGACTCGTAAATCATGGTTTTGTAGAAGGTCCAAACCCTAGTTTTTAGGCTGGATTTCACTAACTAGTTTACGAGTCCTAGATTTTGATATAACTCATAGATGTGGTCGCAGACACCTCAACACTTAGTCACAGTCAAAAAACTTACTTGGGGTCCACGAGCCTCATTTATGACCCATAGTTTTGTCTACGGGCTATAAAGCTGGCTCATGTACTAGCGTGCCTAACTTTTTGCTTATTCTTTAGTGTCTATGAGATGGTGTACGGATCTTGGATTGACATACGTCCCATAGAACCAGTCGTAGAGGCACTTCTTGATGCTTTTTTAGACAAGGATGGCTGACTAAACCATGTACCTGTACATTCTTCACAAAACACACTGTTATCTTATATGCAACCAGCCCAATGTCCAAAATTACAACCAAAAATGCAAAAAGATAAACTACCCATGAGTCCAAAAGCTAAAACCAAAATACAACTACTACTATTACATAAAAAATCTTGGGGCACCTCCCAACTAGCAGTTGATTTATTGACGCGGCATGACTTGGACAACTTGGTTACTCATACTTCATGAAGTGCCCAAATATCCTTCTTAAGATCATCAGGTCTCTTTATTAATTGACAAATATTAAAGACAACTTCTTCGTTATTCAATCTAAACCTAAGTTGGTCAGCATTCATGTCCACTAGTGCTTGACCACAAGCTTGGAATGGCCTTCCTAAGATGATCGGGACTTCAAAGTCGACTTTGCAATCTAGGATCACAAAGTTTGCAGGGAATATGAATTTCTCAACTTTGAAAGACACATCATAAAGTATCCCCACTGGCTTCTTCATTGTGCAGTCAGCCGTCAATAATCACATGCTCGTCGGAGTAGGGGCTCCTAGTCCTAGCTTCTTGAAGACCGCAAGGGGCATTAGATTTATATTGGCACCAAGATCACATAATGCCCTTGCGAACTCCACATCTCCAATAGTGTAGCGTATTGTCAAAGCATCAAATCTTCTCTCTTTTGTACAAGGGAACTCATGGCAACTGCACTATAATGTTGAAGCTCTTGGGAGAGCTCCTGACTCCAAGTGCACTTCTTCATAACCAGGTCCTTCATAAACTTCGCATACCCTAGCATCTTCTGCAATGCCTCAATGAGAGATATATTGATGGAGAGTTTTTTAGCATGGAGAGAAAATGCTTGAACTTGCCCTCCTCCTTCTTTTTAACTTTTTAAGGGAAGGAGGGAGGAGGCCTAGAAATGGGATTCAGCTTCTGTGGCACCTCTTCAGCATTACTCACCCAATCCTTGACACAATCAACTCTAGTATCTGTATCCTTGACCTCAGGTGTCTCCTCTTGAATATCATCTTAATCTACTGGCATGGGAGGAGCAATGGTACTCTTACCACCATGAGTAGTGACCCTCATGCACTCTCCTTTATTCTTTGGGTTCTGAATTGTGTTGCTAGGCAGTGTACCTCTCTGACGCTTGTTGAGTTGAGTTGACACTTGACCAAACTATTCCTGAAGCTGTTTGATAGCAAGAAAATGAGACTTAATTTTCTGATTTATGCTAGAGATGTCATATTTCATCCCCCTCAAAGTCTTATCATGTGTCTCAGCTTTCCTCAATAGGCAGTCAAACATCTCCTCAACTCTAGAACTACTACCACCAGTATTGCGATTGTGTGGTGGCACATAAAGACCATTTCTATAGCAATCTCTATAGCCCTAATCTGCATCTCTATCCTTGGCCCTAATTCCTATCATAGTAAACTCTATGGTTGTATTTGAAAGCATTATCTTGATTATAGTTCTACCCTTGATTTCCTTGATCTCAGTGCCTATAGTCCTTATTGGACCTTTGGGCATTGGTCCAGAAACCCCCCATCCGATCA
>DF361904.1:25540-53962 GCA_000787875.1 Solanum virginianum
AAACCCCTTGGTGGTTGATGATGGATTCATCCCATCACCCTAGTGGTGTGGTACAAACCCCTCACATGGTTGATGATAATCACACCTTATCACCATGGTGGCGAAGTGCAAACCCCTTACATGGTTGATAAGTACAAATCCCCACTTTGGTTACCCGGGCTCTTATCCCCCCAGATCGGGTATGGTCTAATGCAACATTTTATATAGAGTATATTGTATACATAAGCTCATTTCATCACTATATAGTCAATCATATCATATCTCATGCTTTGGACCTTCAACTCCTCAAGAAACCACATCCAGACAATTTATCAAACACTTAGAGGGTGTGTAATGGTAGTATAACACCATGAAATATAGAGATGAAATCATGCAAGAAAATCCATTGTAAAACAATCAATCGACACCTTGCAACACCCTCAAGAAACATACATCAAAACCCTTATCATATCTTATAATAGATCAAAATATAGGAAAATAGTCACAATTTCTCACAGCTTTAACATAGTGTGCAGTGAATTTCATAATAAGCAAGACCAATTTGTAAATCAACTTTATATCATGCAATTTGAGTAAAAGGAGATTAGGGTACCAAGGGTAAAAGAACTCAATGGTTAAAACCCACATACCTTAGATCAAAGATGAACTTGGTAAAGATTAGAGATGGAGACTTGAAGCTTGAAGAAGAACCTTGAAGGAGAACCTTCGGTTGGGATGAGGGTTTGGGACTTGAATATTGGGAGTGAAAATATGGCTAAGTGTTTGAGTGAGTATTGGAAAATATTTAGGATGATATGAGGGTGAAATAAGGCTAAGTATGGGTAAAACCACATTTGGGAATACTTAGGCCCATGTCTTAGAAGTCTTGGATTGAACTAAAAAAAAAGTAGTCCCCAAATTAGGTAGAGTTGCATCGCGGAGGCGACGCGAAAACCTCACTGGAAATTGCACTATGGGATTTTCAAATTTTGATATTGTTGCTATAAAATTGGGGTTAGAACTCTTTACCCTAATTTTGACCCCCTAAACAAGAATATGAAGTTGGATTTTCGAAATAACAAATGAATTTTGAGATATATGAAATTTAAAATTTCAGGCATTTTTTAGGCACATTTTCAGGCACTTTTGGGGTCGTTTCAATATCTCCCCCTTGGGAACATTCGTCCCCAAATGTAAAAGAGACATACAAGAAAAGAGTGATCATAAACAAGTCAGCCCCAACAAGGATGCAACATTACGTTTAAAACACCATTTTCAAAATCTCAAAGAGTGATCATAAAAAAATTATCCCCAATAAGAATGCAACATCATATTTAAAATACCATTTTCAAAATCTCAATATACGTGTAAAATCATCATAACTTGCCGACTTAACATGATTGCATATGAATGACATAGGGCATAAATATGAGACTTGTAATCACATAGTAGACTTAGAACTAGTACCTTAGGCTTGAGTGGAGTGAAAAAGATTAGGATACCATTTTTGCATGTCCGCTTCGGCCTCCCAAGTAGGACTTTCGATTTGTTGGTTTCTCTAAAGGACCTCAACGGATGCCACTGCCTTGTTCCTAAATCTCTTTACTTGCCTATCCAAAATCTGAACCGGAACCTCCTCCTAGGTCATGTTACCCTCAACAACACCCACAACATCAAGAGCCAGACTAGCATTTGGATCATCAACATATTTCCTCAACATAGAGACATGAAACACCTGATGAACCAAATTCATTCACTAGGCAACTTCAATTCATAAGCTACCTTGCCAACCCTCTTCAAGACCTCATAAGGACCAATATATCTTGGACTCATCTTTCCTTGTTTACTAAAATGGACCACACCTTTCATTGGAGAAACTTTCAAATAAACCCAATCACCCACTTTGAATTCAAGGTCTCTCCTTCTCACATCGGCATAGGATTTTTGATAACTTTGGGCCATCTTCAACCTTTCCCTAATAATCCTCACCTTTTCAAGAGCCTCCATAACTAGATCCATCCCCAATAAAGCCACCTCTCCAACCTTAAACCAACCAACCGATAATCTACAACTTCTCCCACAAAGAGCCTCAAAAGGAGCCATACCGATGCTAGAGTAATAGCTATTGTTGTAGGTGAAGTCAATCAAAGGAAGATGGTCAACCCAACTACCCCTCAACTCCAAATACACAAGCCCTTAGCGTATTCTCAAGTGTTTAAATGGTTCTTTCAGCTTGGCCATCCATTTGGGGGGTGAAAGGTCATACTAAGGTGAACTTTTATACCAAGACCCTTTTGAAAAGACCTCCAAAAGTGTGAATTGAATTGTGAACCATGATTCGATATGATGGACAAAGGAACCCCATGCAACCTCACCAACTCATGGATATACAACCTTGCATACGGTTTAGTCCCATACGTGGGCTTAACTGGTAGAAAATGGGCCAATTTCGTCATCTTGTCAACCACAACCCAAATAGAATCAATACCTTTTCTAATCGTGGGCCATCCAATCACAAAATCCATATTAATCACCTCCCACTTCCAAGTGGTGATCTCTATGTCTTGGGTTAGGCCACCCAGCCTTTGATGTTCGTCTTTGACTTATTGACAACTATGGAAATCGAAAATGAATTTGGCAATGTCCCTCTTCATGCCTACCCAACAATACACGTCTCTCAAGTCTATATACATTTTGGTGGAACTGGAGTGGATAAAATAAGAAGCATTGTGGGCTTCATCAAGAATTTTCTCCCTCAAACCATCAACATAAGGCACACACAACCTACATTGGTACCTAAGGGCACCATCTCCCCCTTGGGAGAAAATCTCTACTTTGCCCTTTTTCACCAAGGCCTTCAATTCAAGCAGAGAGGAGTCAAGGTCTTTTTTGGCCATCACCTCATCAACCAAAGAAGACTTAGACCCATCAACAACCACAACACTATCATCACCAACCTTTTCCAACCTAACCCCCAATCTAGCCAATTGATACACCTTCCTAACCATCTCCCTACCACTGTCAACATGGGCTAAGCTACCCATAGACACCCTATTCAAAGCATCCGCCACTACATATGCCCTACCCGGATGATAGTGCACACTCAAGTCATAGTCCTTGAGAAGTTCTAACCATCTTTTTTGCCTCAAGTTGAGGTCTTTTTGAGTGAAAACATATTAGAGGCTCTTGTGATCGATGAACACATCAATATGCACCCCATAAAAGTAGTGACGCCAAATCTTTAATGCAAACACAATGGAAGTTAACCATAGATCATGGGTAGGGTAGTTCCTTTTATGTACCTTGAGTTGTCTAGAAGCATAAGCTATGACCTTACCATTTTGCATCAACACACAACCCAAATTGACTCTAGACCCATTAAAATCGAGTGGGTTCATCCTCATAAAGTCCTTCACTCGAGATTTCGAAGTAGGAGCATAAGGGCCTTGGGCCCCTTGGTTAACCATAGCTTGAGCTAGCAAAGTGAGAGCATCCCGGAGCTCTCCATGAGCCGACCATTTTTGCATGTCCGCTTCGGCCTCCCAAGTAGGACATAGCTTGAGCTAGCAAAGTGAGAGCATCCCGGAGCTCTCCATGAGCCGCTTATTCTTCGGGAGTGCGAAAATGGCAAAAAACATTCGTCAGGGGGGAAAACTTTACCTAACTTCTATAGCATGACATGGATCATGAAGAAGGGGAATATTTCCTAAAACATCTCATAGCCTCTTACTCATAGTTGTAGTGCACAACACAACCATGAATAAGACTCTAACCAATGCGGTGTGTTAGATGCCAAGGACCATTAACAAGCTAGTGCTCTGATACCAAGTTTGTCATGACCCAGACCTAGGGACTAGACATGACATGATAAATGAGGAACCCAAAGGGGTCCCAAACAAGCCTCTTAGCATATTATTACACATCCTTGGTCGTAGAAGCAATTGTACAACATCAAGAGATAGTAAAAAGGAAAAAATGGGGCAAAGGGACATAGTTGATACCATAGGAAATAGAAAGTCAAAGTATAGCATTAATACATCATAACGTTCCAACAACACCTCTAATGCGTAAATAGGAGTAGGGGCTAAGATAATATCCTGGCTCACCCTCATAGTCATAAGTTTCCAACATAATAAGAGTTTTTGCTAAGTATGTAGGATGCAATGCAACAAATCATAAGAAACATAATTTTGAAATGTATAAATTGACATTAAATGAACATAATAGCAATATGGCATGCATGAATGATGCTTAAAGTAAAAATATGCTGATATAGAACATAACACATAACCATCATCATACACCAAGCCAATTTAGTACTCAGAATCCAAGGTAGACCACCACTTGGGAAGTGATTGAGAAATTAAACCCTCAATTGGTTGATGGCATGACCACCCCGGTCCCAAGTGATTGAGGAATCAACCCCTCAATTGGTATATGGCATGACCACCCCCGTCCAAAGTATCTGAGGAATCAATCCCTAATTGGTTGATAGCATGACCACCCTCGTCCCAAGTGATTGAGGAATCAACCCCTCAATTGGTATATGGCATGACCACCCCCGTCCAAAGTATCTGAGGAATCAATCCCTAATTGGTTGATAGCATGACCACCCTCGTCCCAAGTGATTGAGGAATCAACCCCTCAGTTGGTTGACGGCATGACCACCCCATCCCAAGTGATTGAGGAAACAACTCCCGATTGGTTAATGGGCATACCCCTCCCCCATCAAGATGGTTAAGACAATTTATCCCTCCTCAACTAGGTATGGTCAACTCATAACACTCTGGATACTTTCCATGAAATCAACACATATATACCTTACTTTCATCATTATAAAGTCATTCAAGTCATAGGTCATACAATAGATCATCCATAGCTCAAGAATCCAAAACCGGACATTTTATCAAACACTTGGTGAGTGTGTTATGCTTGTGTAAAACCATGCAATTCAAGAGTGAAATCATGTGAGAAATTCTAATGTAAATTAACCCACCAATACTTAGTAAAATCCTCATGTGAAATACGTTGAAAACCCCCATAAAATATCAAGAGAGATCATAGTTCTATAGCTTAAAATATGCATAATCATACTAGGCAAATCTCATGGTATAGACTTAAAATGAGTAAACAAGTGTTTTCAATCACACTCTTATGAAACCTTAATATAGTTCATAGTTACATTCATAATAAGTAAGAACCATAAGTAAATCAACTTAGAAACATTTAATTTATGTAAAAAGGAAGATTGGACATCATGGATGAAAGAATCCAATGGTTGAAACCAACATACCTTAGACCTTGAGTCTCTTGAAATTGAGTTAGGAAAGAATGGAAGCTTGGAATGTAGTCTTGAAATCTAAACTTATTCTTGAGTTTTCTTGAATTTGTATTGGGGTCTTGGTAGAGGCTTTTAAGAGGCTTTGAGAGTGTATTCAAGTTGAGAGTAATGTGTTTAATCCTTTGGAATAGGGTTTAAGTCTTTTGGGGAGGTTAAGATAGCATTGGAAGTCTAAAAAGGTCATTAGAATGGATTAAATTTATGAAAATATCATTAGTGAATGGATGGAAAAATTGGCAAAGTGATGCCCCACTGAGGCCCACATGGGTCGCGTGGCACTCCATGGGTCGTGTGGAGTGCCCGTGAGGTGGGACTTGGTCAAAATTTTGAAGTTGGGAACACTTAGAAAAATTACTGACATCGTCACTTTGACGTGCCACTTTCATAGGCTGTGTGGTGATACACAATCTGTGTAGTGGTCCGTTGAACTACACTTACAAAAACAATGTTACCAAGCTACCCAAATCCCCAAGTTCATGAGCTGTTTGACCTGCCACGGTCCGTCAATGGTGCCCGTGACATCACACTTGGTCAAAACTCCTCCCACGCTAACTCTTCCTCACTTACACACACTTCACAACTAGCCACACGGTCAGTGGCAAGCCAAACGGCCCGTACCACTGGCCGTACCCTATGCCTTAGACCAAAAATTGTCTTTTCCAACTCAAGGCGGTCTAGGTGGCCTGTCCAAGGCCCCACTGCCCGTCAAGTTGCCCGTGTGGTTTCACTGCACGGGAGGTCTCACGAAAACCATCATAACTCCTTCATCCGACCTTGGAATTTGGTGAAACCAATTGTGTTGGAAAGCTAACTCAAAAAGAGTTCATTTGAAATGTCATGGGTTATCCATTTCTTTGTATGCTAAAAGTTATGCTCATTTAAAGTTGACCTTGGGAAAACCAACACCCAAAATTCAGTTCATAGGGAAGTCTCAAACTCGTCTAACTACTAAAAGTCTCGCATGACCCAAATACACTCCCCACCTAACCAAATGAGGCCTGAAACATAGATATAAGAGAATGGAGTGATAGGGTGTCACATACATGCATGCACACATTTCACTAATTATGAATTATTCGGTTTTACTTTGTTCGTTCTTCATGGTTTTCATAATCCTAGTTGTGGATTTATACTCATGATCTGTGCAAATGCATGACTTATGAATTTGAATAACATAATTGAGCACTTACATGATAGAATTAAGCATAAGATATCCAAACTCTTCAATGAGAACCACAAGATTACAATTGAAAGATGAAATACAGTTTTACTAGTGTTTCTCAATCTCTCTAATGCTTCTCCACCATTTTCTCTTCATTCTCTCTTTGTCTCTCTGAAAAATAACCTAAAAAACCTATTTATAGTGTTTAAAATACAAAAACCAAAACGAAATAGGATAACTAGATCGGTTGGCTCTATGAGGTACTCTATGGGTCATACAATAGTTTACGGCTCGTGATTGGGGTTTCGTGAACTGTTGCTTCGATGGCACCCCTTTACGACCTTATATGATTTTACGACTCGTAGGGGATTTCGTCTGATGTATTTTCAGCAAGTCCCCTCCTTCTAATCCTCAGGGCACAATACCAACTCTACGGCTCGTAAAGTCTTCCACAGCTTTTTGGCATGTTCATAGACTCAACTTCAAAAATCCACCCTTCACTGGAATTGTACAGGAAACCCTCTTTACGACTTGTAAAATGCTCTACGGCGTGTAAAGGGTTTCATGGAACTTCACTTTCAGCAATTTCTGTATACTTTTCCCTAAAATAGTGTCAACCCTAAAATCTTGCAAAACAAACATAAAAACACATCAAACCTACTATCGCATTGAGAACACATAAAATTACAAGTTTTAAACATCAAAAGTATTGTATTTTGACAGCATATCAATCTATGAGTTGTAGATAAGGTCTGTAGTCCTTAACTAGTAAGGGCCAGTTTTACTAAAGTTGAAACTATGAATTAACAATATGAGTCATGGTTTATTTTCTAACCTGCAGATTAATTAGTGAAAGGAAGGCCCAAAGATTTGCATAGTTGTTGAAAGTTAACAGGATGAACGAACCTACAGTCCTTAAGTCAATAAATGATCCGTGAAAAGCAGTTCATACATGGATGGTAGATTATGAGACCTTTCCACGAGACGTAAACACAATCATGATCCGTAAATCAGCTCGTGGAAGGCCCCGAATCCAGTTTTCCTAATTAGTTTAGTACTTGGTTTTCTTTAATTATAAATAGGACTTTAGTTATTTTTGGACATACAAAACAATATACTTCATATTGTCACTTTATTTTAGTGTGTTCTTAGAGATTTTAAGGAGATGAGTTTTGTTTTCATCTCTGGGTCTTAATTTCTCTATTTACGAGGAGATTTTTCATTCGTTCTTAAATTCTTCATTGTAAGTTTTTAGTTATGAAATTTCATAACATGATTTCTTCATATGCAATGAACATGAGTAGATAAAATCCATAACTAGCGTTATGGAAATCATAAAGAACTAAGAAAGTAAAAAATTAAATAATTTGTAATCCTTGGAAAGTATGCTTGCATGTATTATTTATTTCTTCATTTTGAATACTTTTTAATGGTGGCCAACATTAGAACTCACCTTATTCTCGCTCGTCATCCCAATGGGGTGATGAATGGTAAAAGTGATAAATCATAGGATTCGACGTGAGCACACTCCTCTAATTAACCTGAACAACCCAAGAGATGGTTGTACTGGGACAAGGTAAGGGTTAATAATGTGACACCCATAGGCGACCCAAGTTTCAAGGTGAAATTAGCCTAGTTTTCGAGCCAAGGAATAAGGTGAACATAACTAACTAGTTTTGCATGTTACACACTACAAAAGTTTACAATTATTAGGTTTATATTGCATTAAGAATTCATAGGGAACACAATATCCCAGTTAATTCTCTCACTGAATTAGTAATATTTGCAATTAATATTGTTCTTAGTTTAGGTGTGAGTAATTGTTTTTTACATCAAAACACCCTTTCTGGAAGTAACTGTCATGACCAAAGCCTAGGGACTAGATATGACACGACACATGGGGAACCTAAAGGGATCCCAACAAAGTATCTTAACATATCATTACACATCATTAGTCGCAGAAGCAATAAAATAACAATAAGCGATAGTAAAGAGGGGATACAGGGCTAAGGGACATCTTTCATATCATAAACATCATAGAGTCAAAGAAAGTCAAGGCTCATAGTTTCATTACATAACTTTTCCAACAACACCTCTAAACATAGAACTTAGCAGGGTACAAGACAAACAATCAGGCTCACCCTCATAGTCAATCATACAATAAAGAAAAGAGAGTTTATACATAGCATAAATCAAGATAAGTATGTCCTCAAAGTTAAGGACTCACCAACTTACTTTGAGAGATATCGCACTAGCCACGTGAAGGAGGAGGATGATCAAGTGGGGCTCCGATTCCTACATGGTAACATCATGTCGGCATAGAGTATGCATTAGTATATTTGAATGTACTAAGTATGTAGGATGAAATGCAGCAATAGATAAGAAACATAGTCAAAATGCATTATTAGGCAATAGATGAACATATAACAATATGTCATGCATTAATAGATAGGCATCATAATCAAAATGCATAATTAGGCAACAATAAAAATATAATAATATGGCATGCATGGATGATACTTGGAGTACACATGCTTATACATACATCATATTACATACGTAGTAATAGACCATCATCATAAACCAAGCAACTTAGTACTTGGAATATAAGGTAGACCACCCCTTAGAAGTGATTGAGGTATCAACCCCTCAATTAGTTGATGGCTTACCACCCCCATCCAAGCTGATTGAGGTACGAACCCATCAATTGGTTGATGGATTACCACCCCCATCCTAGGTGATTGAGGTATCAACCCCTCAATTGGTTAATGGCTTACCACCCCCCATCCTAGGCGCTTGAGGTATCGACCCCTCAATTTGTTGATGGCTTACCACCCTTCTCCTAGGTGATTAAGGTACCCACCCCTCAATTTGTTGATGGCTTACCACCCTTCTCCTAGGTGATTAAGGTACCAAACCCTCAATTGGTTGATGGCTTACCACCCCCATATTAGGCGATTGAGGTACCAACCCCTCAAATGGTTGGTATAGGCACTTTCACGCATAGAAAGACTTAGGCCCAAGACCCAAAAGCCTTGGACCGAAAAACAAAACTTGCAACTTTTTAACACTGGTCCGTGCCCAGCCACGTCACGCCAGGGGCGCGGATCAACCATTATATATGGTCAACTCACAACATAATAGATACTTCTCATGTAAACAACACATATATAACATCGTTTCATCATCATAAAGTCACTTAACTCATATGCCAAGCATTAAACCTTCAACAACTCAAGATACATTAATCGAACATTTTATCAAACACTTGGTGGGTGTGCAATACTAGTGTAAAATCATGCAATTCAAGAGTGAAATCATGCAAGAAAACTTGAAGTAAATCAACCTACCAATACTTGGTAATATCCTTATGCAATATATATTGAAACCCTTCATCAAATCTCAAGATAGCAAGTAAACTTAATGTAAAATCACCCACCAACACTTGGTAATACCCTCATGTAATATACATCAAAACCCTTCATCAAATATAAGTAGTCCTAACCAGTAGGAAATGAGCCGACTTTGTCATCCTATCAACCACAACCCCAATAGAATCAAAACCCTTTTTAGTCTTAGGCAACCCAACCACAAAATCTCCTCAAAACATGTTTAAACAGTCACTTTCACAAAACTCAAACATAGTACATAGTCAAATTCATCATAGAAGACCTTTAAGTAAAATCAACTTAGAAACATGTAATTTAGGTAAAAATAAAGCTTGGGCACCATCGGCGAAAGGACCTAATGGTTGAAACCTACATACCTCGACTTAGGAGAATCCTTAATGAAGATTGAAAATATAGACTTGAAGCTTGAGCGAAATCCTTAAGATCCGGATGAGTTTTGGGACTTAAATTTGGGGTGAAATATTTGTCAAAGTGTTTGAGAGAATATTTGGGAATTTCTTGTATGATATGAAGGTAAAATATGTATGTATAGGTATTTCCACGCATAGGAAGACTTAGGACCAAGACCCAAAAGCGTTGGACCAAACAACAAAATTGGCAACTTTTTAACACTTGTCCGCGCCCCAATCCCATCACGCTAGGGGCACGTATCAACACTGGTTAAGAAAAATTTTGGATTTTGAAATTGTGATTTGTTTGCTCTAAAACCAAGATTAGACCCATTCCCCACTTAATTTTACCCCCTGATGAAGAATATGAAGTCGAATTTTCTATATCACGCATGGATTTTGAGATATATGGAAATTACGATTCTGGGCACTTTCAAGGCATATTTTCAAGCACTTTTGGGTCGTTTCAATATCTCTTTCTTGGGAACATTCATTCTCGAATGTCAAAAAAGCATACATAAGAAGAGTAATCATGAAGAAATCAGTCCCAACAAGGATGCATCATTACACTTAAATACCATTTTCAAAAATCTCAACATAAGTGTGAAAATCACCATGAACTTTGTCAATACAAACATGAATGCATGCAAATGACATAGGGCTGAAACATAAGACAAATAGATCCAATCACCAACTTTAAATTCAAGCTCCCTTCTCCTCACATCGGCATAGGAATTTTAATGACATTGGGTTATTTTCAACCTTTCTCTAATCAACCTTACCTTCTTCATAGCCTCCATAACCAGATCTGGACCCAACAAAGCCATTTCTCCCATTTCTTTGACGACTTTGGGCTGTTTTCAACCTTTCTCTAATTAACCTTACCTTTTCCATAGCCTCAATAACCAAATCCGGGCCCAACAAAGCTATTTCTCCCACTTCAAACCACCTAATCGGTGACCTACTACGTCTATCATATAGGGCCTCAAAATAAGCTATACCAATGCTAGAATGATAGTTATTGTTGTAGGAAAACTCAATCAATGAAAGGTGATCATCCTAACTACCCTTAAACTCCAAAATACAAGCCCTAAGCATATCCTCAAGAGTTATCTATTTGAGGGTGAAATGTCGTACTAAGCTTTACCTTGGACCCAAGACACCTTTGGAAGGACCTCCAAAAGTGTGAAGTGAATTGAGCACCACGATCCAATATAATAGACAAGGGCACCCTATGCAATCTCACCAACTCATGAATGTATAATTTAGCATAGTCTTCAGCCCCATAAGTAGTCCTAACCAGTAGGAAATGAGCCGACTTTGTCATCCTATCAACCACAACCCCAATAGAATCAAAACCCTTTTTAGTCTTAGGCAACCCAACCACAAAATCTCCTCCCACTTCAAAGTAGGAACCTCTATGTCTTGGGTTAGGCTACCCAGCCTTTGATGTTCGGCTTTGACTTGTTGGCAACTATGACAATCAGATACAAATTTGTCAATGTCTTTCTTCATACCTCCCCACCAAAACACATCCCTCAAATCCCTATACATATTGGTAGAACCAGGATGAATAGAGATTGAGGTACTTACTCGTTGGCAACTATGACAACTGGATACAAATTTGGCAATGTTTTCTTTCATACCACCCCACCAAAACACATCCCTCAAATCTCTACACATATTGGTAGAACCAGGATGAATAGAATAGGAAGAATTATGAGCCTCATCAAGAATCTTCTTTCTCAAATCATCGACACAAGGCAAATACAAACTACCTTGCTACCTAAGCTCACCATCTCCCCCTTGGGAGAAAACGTCCACCTTGCCTTATTTCACCATGGCCTTTAATTCTAACAAGGAGGGGTCAAGATCTTGCTTTGCTTTTACCTTATCAACCAAGGAAGATTTTGAACCATCAACAATCACAATACCACTATTATCAGCCTCTTCTAACCTAGCCCCCAATCTAGCCAACCAATGAACCTCCCTAGCCACCTCTTTTCCCCCACCATCAACGTGAACTAAGCTACCTATAGAAACCCTACTGAAAGTATCTGCCACAATATTAGCCTTAGGGGGATGATAATTCACACTTATATCATAATCCTTAAGAAGCTCTAACCACCTTCGTTGCCTCAAGTTGAGATCTTTTTGAGTGAACACATATTGGAGACTCTTATGATCGGTGAACATATCAACATACACCCCATACAAATAATGATGCCAAAATTTTAAAGCAAAACCAAGATGACTAATTTAAGATCATGAGTATGATAATTCTTTTCATGCACTTTAAGTTGTCTAGAAGCATAGACTATCACCTTATCGTTTTGCATCAAAACACAACCCAAACCAACCTGAAAGGCATCACAATACACAACAAACCTTTCAACCCTTATGGTAGAGATAAGATACGAGCCTACACAAGCTTATCCTTTAAGGTTTTGAAACTCTTTTTGCACTCATTGGTCCACACAAACTTAGCCTTTTTTTGATTCAACTTAGTCATGGGAGAGCTAATAGAAGAAAACCCATTCAAAAACTTTCGATAGTAACCCTCTAAACCCAAGAAGCTTCTAATGTCCGATGGGGTCAATGGTCTAGGCCAATTTCTAATCACATCCATCTTTTTAGGGTCCACCTTAGTACTATCCCCCAACACCACATGACCTAGAAAGGCAACCTGTTTCAACCAAAATTCTCTCTTTTTATATGTAGCATACAACATCTCTTCCCTCAATCTTTGTAGCACTACCCTCAAATGAGCCACATGCTCCTCCTCACAATGCGAATAGATCAAGTTATCATCAATGAAAACCACCACAAACAAATTAAGGTAGGGCTTAAAGACCCTATTAATAAGATCCATAAAGATAGCTCGTACATTAGTTAACCCAAAAGACATAACCACAAATTCATAATGCTCATACCTAGTCCAGAAGGGCATCTTGGGAATGTCATACTCCTTCACCTTCACTTGATGGTACCCAAATCGAAGACCAATCTTAGAGAAGTGACTAGCCCCTTGAAGTTGGTCAAACAAATCATCAATTCTTGGGAGAGAGTAATTATTCTTGATGGTAACCATACTAAGTTGTTGGTAGTCAATACACATTCTTAGAGACCTATCCTTCTTTTTCACAAACAACAACGGTGCAACCCACGGTGATTGGCTAGGCCTAATAAAGCCCTTCTACAACAAGTCCCTCAATTGCTCCTTCAACTCCTTTAACTCTGTCGGGGCCATACGATCAGGGGTAATAAAAATTGGTTGAGTATCAGGTAGGAGGTCTATACCAAAGTCTATTTCTCTTTCAGGAGGAACACTGGGAAGATCACTTGGAAAGACATCAAGGGAATTAGTGGACGCAACTAGCATCATAACTCAATATCCCTAACCCTCATAAGATGATAAAGACACCCCTTAGAGATCAATTTTTGGGCTTTAATGCAAGAGATAAACCTACCCTTGACCACCACATCATGACTCTCCCACTCAAGGACGAGTTCGTTTGAGAATTGGAGTTTGACCCTACGGGTTCTACAATTAATAGAAGCATAATATGATGCAACTAATCCATCCTAAGAATGACATAAAAATCAACCATATCAAATTCAACAAGATCACAAGGAAATATTTTATGCAAGTGCAAATGGTACAATTTCTATAGACCTTTCTAGCAACAATAGGTGCACCAATAGGAGTAGACACTTCATAAGACTCATACAACAATTCAGGCTCAACATGAAAATCTTTGGCAATAAGAGGAGCAACAAAAGAAAGAGTGGCACCCAGGTCTATCAATGCATATACATGATGACATCAAATACCTCATCAACCCCTTGCCTCCCAAGGAGAGCATAAAACTGATTATGCCTTGGGGTACCACCTTATTTGCCTCCTCTACCCAAAAGAACCACATTAGCACCCCAACATTGAGGACGAACATCCTTACCCTTGTTGGGATTTCATGGAAAATCAATTGTCACGACCCAATCCTAGGGCCTAGGTGTGACACGGTGAACAGGGAACCCGAAGGGACCCCAATCAAGCCTCTTCACTTGTCATTACACATCATAGATCATGAAAGCATTTAAAAGACATAAAGTAAGATAAAGGGGCAATGGGGATAAGGGAAGGCTCGCTTAAACATTATAATCAAGAGGCAAGAGTCAAGGTCATAACATAAATACATAACTTGTCCAACATACACCTTTAAATAAATGGATAGAGTAAGGCTAAGATAAAGCTCTAAGGCTCACCCTCATAGCAAATAAAACATAAAAAATGTCTCAATACATAGATAATAGCAACATAGACTAAGGTCCTCGAAGTAGAGGACTCACCAACTAGCTTTGAGTAGGACCGATCTAACCACATGGGGGAGGAGGAGGATCGACTTGAGCACCGATTCCCATATGGTGATATAATGTAGGCAAGAGTATGCACTAGTACGTTTGAATGTACTAAGTATGTAGGATACAATGCAACAAGACATAGGCTTCATAATCAACATACATAACAATAGACAATAGGCATGATATAGCAATATGACATGTATGATCAATCCATAGGTAAAACATGCTTAAATAACTCATGCTCATATAAGATATCATAAGTGAAGAATAGACCAAGCTAGATTTCCAACCTTGGTTGGTTGATGATGGTCACACCCTATCATCCTAGGTGGAGTGGTACAAACCTCTCACATAGTTGATGATGGTCACACCCTATCATCCTAGGCGGCGAAGTACAAACCCCTCACATGGTTGATAATGGTCACACTCCATCATCCTAGGTGCCGAAGTAAAAAACCTTCACATGGTTGATGAATACAAACCCCCACCTCAGTTGATGATGGTCTTACCCCAATTATCCTAGGTGGTGAAGTACAAACCCCTCACATGGTTGATGGGTATAAACCCCCACCTCAATTGAGTATGGTCTAATGCAACACTTTATATAGAATTCATCATGTTCATAAGCTCATTTCATCATCATATAGTTAATCATATCATATCTCATGCTTTGGACCTTCATTTCTACAAGAAACCCTAGTCGGACATTTTATTAAACACTTAGGGGTGTGTAATGAGGGTAAAAGACCATGCAATTTAGAGATGATATCATGCAAGAAAATCTGTGGTAAAACCATCAATCAACACCTTGCAACACCCCCAAGACATTCACAGCAAAAGCCCTCATCAAATCCAACATTAGATCCAAGATTTAGGACTCAAAATATGCTAAAATAACCATACTTTCATGAATTAAAATCATTGTACAGTAAATTTCTCAATATACAAGATCTTTATATAAAATCAACTTTAAATCATGCAATATTAGTAAAAAGAAGGCTTAGACACAATGGGTGGAAGGACCCAATGGTTCAACACCTATACCTTAGCTTACGATGAACTTGGTGAAGATTGGAGATGGAGACTTGAAGCTTGAAGAAGTACCTTGAAGGAGAACCTTAGCTTGGTATGAGGGTTTGTGACTTGAGTTTGGGGAATGAAAATATGACTTAGTGTTTGAGTTAGTATTGGAAAATGTTTAGGATGATATAAGAGTGAATTTTGGCAAAGTATAGATAAAAACACGTTTGGGAAAACTTGGTCTCAATACTTAGAATATTTTGGATAAACTAAAATAAAGAGTGCCCCAAATAAACTGAGGCGTGTCACGAGGGCATCGCGAAAAGTCCTCAAAAATTTGCAACATGTGCATTTTCATAAATCATTTTAATTGATTTAAAATTGAGGTTAGACCCTTTTCCCTTAATTTGGACCCCCTGAGTAAGAATATGAAGTCAAATTTTCAAAATAGCAAACAGATTTTAAGATATATGGAAATTAAAATTCTAGGCATTCCGAGGCAGGTTTTGGGGCACTTTTTGGGGTCGTTATATCAATCATCTTGTGGCCTACTTCCCCACAAGCAAAATAAATATTGGTATCCCTCAAGCATAGGCCACTGTGACCCCTACCACACTTTGGACACACGAGTCTAGGTATCACACCATCACCCTCTTGGGGCCTTGGGTAGTCATTAGCAGACCTCCCACTAGGAGCATGAGAAGACCCTTGGCCTTGGTGAAAACAGCTACCCTTGTGACTTTGGAACTTACCATCAAAATGGGCCCTCTTAGCCTTATGACCAATTCTATTCCTCAATTTCTCCCCATCCATTTGGTCGGCATAAGTCATCAAGTGGGATAAATCTATGTCACTAATCAACATAGCGGACCGGCACTCCTCACTCACCAAGTCGGGTACAACCATCATGAACTTATTTATTCTAAACCTTGGGTCGGCAACCATTAACAACCTAGTGCTCTGATACCAAGTTATTCATGACCTAAGCCTAGGGCATAGGTACGACACAATGCATGGGGAAACCGAAGGTACCTCAAGCAAGCCTCTTAACATATCATTACAAATCATTAGTTGCCAAAGCAATAAAATAAAAATAAGAGATAGTAAAGAGGGGATACGGGGCTAAGGGACATCTTTCATATCATAAACATCAAAGAGTCAAAGAGAGTCAAGACTCATAACTTTATTACATAATTTGTCCAACAATACCTCTAAACATAGAAATATAGCGGGGGCCAAAACAAACAACTGGGCTCACCCTCATAGTCAAGCATACAAAAAAAAAGAGAGTATATACATAGCATAAATCAAGAGAAGTATGTACTCGAAGTTGAGGGCTCACCAACTTGCTTTGAGAGATATCGCACTAGCCACATGGAGGAGGAGGATGATCAAGTGGGGCTCTGGTTCCTATATGGTAACATCATGTAGGCATAGAGTATTTGTTACTATGTTTGAATGTACTAAGTATGTAGGATGCAATGCAACAATAGATAGGCATCATAATCAAAATGCATAATTAGGCAACAGTAAATATATAATAATATGGCATACATAGATGATACTTGAAGTACACATGCTTATACATATATCATATTACTATGTAGGAATAGACCATCATCATAGACCAAGCAACTTAGTACTTGGAATCTAAGGTAGACCACCCCTTAGAAGTGATTGAGGTATCAACCCCTTAATTGATTAAGGTGCCAACCCCTCAATTGTTTGATGGCTTACCACGCCCATCTAAGGTGATTGAGGTACCAACCGCTCAATTGTTGATCGCTTACTACCCCCATCCAAGCTCCAACCCATCAATTGGTTGATGGATTACCACCCCCATCCTAGGCGATTGAGGTACCAACCCCTCAATTGGTTGATGGCTTGCCACCCCCATCCTAGGCGATTGAGGTACCGACCCCTTAATTGGTTGATGGCTTACCACCCTCATCCTAGGTGATTGAGGTACCCACCCCTCAATTTGTTGATGGCTTACCACCCCCATCCGAGATGATTAAGGTACCAACCCCTCAATTGGTTGATGGCTTACCACCCTATCCGAGATGATTAAGGTACCAACCCCTCGATTGGTTGAAGTCTTACCACCCCCATCTAGGTGATTGAGGCATCACCCCTCAATTGGCTATGGTCAACTGTATAGGCACTTTCACGCATAGAAAGACTTAGGCCCAAGACCCAAAAGCCTTGGACCGAAAAACAAAACTTGCAACTTTTTAACACTGGTCCGTGCCCAGCCACGTCACGCCAGGGGCGCGGATCAACACTGAATAAGAAAAATTTTGGATTTTCAAATTGGGATTCCTTTGCTCTAAATTCGCGGTTAGACCCATTTCCCACTCAAATTTCCCCCCCGATCAAGAATATGAAGTCAAATTTTTAATATCATGTACTGATATTGAGATATATAAAAATTATAATTTTGGGCACATTTTCGAGCACTTTTGGGATCGTTTCAGTAAGTTGATTAATTCATCCAAATTGTTTTATTACTCTAAGTCTAGATGTAAGGACCTAGATGGTGTACGACCTAATTGGATCTTGAAAATTTGGTTCCAGAAAGTTCTGGACCAAGGTGACGCTCCATGGAAGCCTTCACGGTCCGTGTGAGGCTATACAGACAATGTGGAGTCTCTTCACTACAAGAAAATAGGTCTTTAATGAGGAAAAATTTAGTTGCTAAAAAAACAAATCCAGTTGTTATTAGTCAATAACGACTGATAAAAATTTCGTCGTCACCATTAATTAAAAGCTCCGTCGTTAAAAGTTAATGACTGAATTAAATCCAATCGTTGAAAAAGCATTAATGAGGATAAAAATTTGATCGTTATACCTTTTTTCAACAACCAGATTTTTCCTTCAATAATTGATGTGGGATAAATCTATGTGAAAAAGCATTAATGAGGATAAAAATTTGATCGTTATACCTTTTTTCAACAACCAGATTTTTCCTTCAATAATTGATATTCTAATTATTAAATAAAAAAGGCAAGCCAGGTGCACTTCCAGGGAAGAGCCTGACCACAAGGATCTATTATACGTAGTCTCATGACATTATGGTCATATGAAAATAACTTTATCAGTTACTCCAAGGCTCCCCTTCAGATTTAGTTATTAAAACCTTAATTATAACCACAAATTAGATCAATAAAAGTGCATATATACACACACACATACAAATACGTGCGCATATGAAAACATAAAAATTGATTATGTTCATATAAAATTTCAAAGTTAACTATAAAGAATGATATTGCATAAAGTTACAAAAATATAGATATACAAATTGTATGATATTATATTTTTTAAGTATTAGTAAAAGAAAAACTAAAATATCTTTAAATAATTTCTGAAATATGAAATGTATTCTTCCTGTGCTTCAAAATTTTATGTTGTTTATACTTCTTTACACTTTCTCTGAGGATGAGTTTTTCGAACTGCATGATCTGTCAAAAGACAAGTATAAAAACTTCATGTAAGGTTATTAATAACACTCTTAATAACTATTATCTTCTTTTTTTTTCGTAAAATCAAAGATTAACCACAATGAAATATAAATTTTATTTATGTTCTCACAACCAAATAAAAAGAAAGTTGGGTTTTCTAGTTCTAGAAATAAAGTAGTTTGTTTTGTATTTTGCACCTTATACACATTGCTTCATGGATAAACCCCCAACTTCTTTTATTTTTATTTTTTATACTAATGGTATTTACCTAATATAAATAATTCAATATCATTAAAATTATGAGATACAAATCAATTATATCATCTTAAAATTTAAATAAATTAAAAAAAATCATGATTTCTTAATTAATTAGTAGTTGATAATACATCATGTAAAGCTCTTTAAATTTTCTATGTAAAATTTCACTTTATGCTTTTTTGACTCAAATGAATGATTTTTCTTTATATAAACCTACTGTTTCACAACCAATAATGAAAAAAATCGACGCAATACATATTTTTTATTTAGACGAAATATTATTACTGAATACTGATTCGTAAGCCTATTAATCTAGGCAATTTGCAAGTGAGAAAACATCTATCGTCTTGAAAAAATTACTTACTACCAAAGTTATAACTTTTCTACCTTAAATTAATCTCATAAGCTCATAATTATATATTTAATATTATTACTTCAATTTTTTATTTTTTATTTCACTATAATTTTTTTTGTTTTGACCTACTTCATCTTGCATCTTTAAAAAGGTCAAGTAAGATGAATAAATTATCCCTCAAAATAAAACCATATATAGAAACTATATCAAGAAAATATTTAAGTTAAAAAAATGTTATGCCAAAAAGATTATAACTAAATGCTTTTATAATATTTCAAAATTTTTTATAATTGACTATAATAAGAATGATGGATAGAGTTATTAGAAAATAATACATTAATAGTTTTTCTTTTTATTAAACTTTTTTTTATGAAATAAGCTAAATTATAAAAGATAAAGGATTCTTATCAGAATGATAGAATGATCAACAAATTACATTGCTAACTCTTACCTATTTTTCCAGTTCAACCTCCCCTTGATCCAGTTTGGTTGATTAGATGAGAAACATCAATTGAATCTTGTTATTTAATCTCGTTACCTATTCATTCTATCTTGATCCAGTCTGTAACACTAAGCAAGTTCTAACTTTGGCCACCATTAAAAAGCAATCAAAATGAAGAGAATTAATTAATACACGGATGGACACTTTTCAAGAATTATGAATTATGATTTTACCTTGTTAATTCTTCATAGTTATTACAACCCTAATTGTGGATTTAGCTACTCATTATCATTGTAGATACAAGAATCATGATATTAAATAACATAATTAAGCACTTACAAGAATAGAATTAAGAACAAGAAATTCAAGCTCTTTAACAAAAATCACAAGTATGAATTAAAAACACAAAGATTATTTTTGCAAATGTCTCACAATGTTTCTCACTTTTTCTTCCTGACTCTCTGCTCTTTCATATGGAAAATAACCAAAAAATCCATTTATAGTATTTAAAATACAAAGCCAAATCAAAATAGGAGAATTGGGTCGGCATGCACTATAGGCATCTTTACGGGCCGTATAAAGTTTTATGGCTCATGTTGAGTTTTGTCCAATGACTTTTCACCTACTCCTCACTTTCTGATCCTCAGGGTACAACATGAATCTATGACTCATACAATGTTTTACGGCTCATCTATTGTTCATAGATTCAACTTCCAAAAATCTCACCTTCATTGGATTTTGCTATGCAACCTACTCTACCGCCCATGGAAACTTTCATAGCTCGTAAAGGGTATCGTAGAATAGCCAACACTTCAATTTCAGCACACTTAGCTGAAAAATTATGTCAACCCTATAATCCTGCAAAACAAACATAAAAACATATCAAGTCTACTAACATCGCTTTGAGAACACACAAAATTTCAAGATTTAAGCATTAAAAGGGTTGTATTTTCATAGCAAATCAGTCATTCTATTTTCTACGGGTAGTGGTTGTACTCGTGGATCCCTCCATACTAATCCAACTTCTCACCTTGTATCTGACCTCTTTATATGAGACCTTACACAGGTCGTATAACATTTTGCGGGTTATCTGATAAGTCTTAGATTACCTTCCTGAAAACTTCAAATTTTATCATGTTTGGAATCCCACTCACAAACCTATCTATGAGTTGTAGAAATCCATGGGTCGTAGACTATCTCATGAACCAAGTTCTCAGTCATATTTTAGGCCAACCTTTTTCCTACACTCAGGGCTCCTAAACAAGGGTTGTTATAGCACCTACAAGTTTGTTATTTGTTGGTGCGCGTCAGCCTGCTCTGTAGAAATTATCTAGCCAATGAAGTTGCTTAGATGGTGTTGATGTTGGGTGTATATATCCAACCTTTCTTGAAGAGAAATAGAGATTTTTTACACATATTGCATGAGTGTTCTTATTGAGGTTCTCGAGTAGCACACTTGGAAAAATCTGAGTAGTACATGACTTTGTGTACTTTGTTGGACTAATGGTACTTGAATCTTGTGAATCAATTCCTAATCTATAAAAGGATCTGATATTTAAGCAAGCTTTGTGCTCTTTATTGCTAGAGTTAGCTATGGCGAGTGATGAAGTCTAAGTTGGCTAGAGTTAGTCAATTTAATGGGTAGCGGAGTAGCTAAATAGTTGGCTCATACCTATGGTAGAGTTATCACAATAAGGGGAAAGAGATCTAGAGTTAGGTTCCTTGATTGCAAGAGGTTTCAGTCCAAAGCTTTTCTCCCTTTAAGGTTTATATAGTTGAGTTGAAATCCTGCGAGTAAAGGTCATGGTTTTCTCCTCCCTTGAGCAAGAAGGTTTCCACGTAAATCAGCTTATCTTTTTTTACTTTGTTGCTTTTACTATTTTAGTTGTTTCTGTTCACTATTGCTCAGACTAGGGACCTGGTCCCCTACACTTAGTGTAAGCTTACGTTTCCATCAGGCATCCCCAAGGTCAAGTGTCTCAAAAGGGAAAATGAAACAAGGTTCCTAAGCTCAAGGAAGTGGACCTCGTGGCAACCGATTCTATGCTTTTCATGTTAGGCAAGAATTAGAAGAGTCTCCCGATGTCATTACGGGTACGTTAAGGGTCTTTGATTTTGATGCATATGATTTACTTGACCTTGGTGCAATTATGTCTTTTGTCACTCCTTATCTTTTCATAAATTTTGGTGAATTTCTCGAAGTCTTGATAGAGCCATATTCGGTCTATACTCTGGTTTAACTTCTATGTGATCTTGTTTAACTTGACATGATCGCTTTTGATATAATTTTTGATATGGATTGGTTGCATACATCAAATGCAGTAATTGATGGTAAAACTCATAGGGTCAAATTCCAAATCCCTAGTGAATCTATTCTAGAATGGAAGGGAACTAATTTGGTGTTCAAGGGTAAGCTCATCTCACATATGAAGGCTAGGAAGTTTATTCCCAAGAGATGCATATATCATATTCTTTGGGTTAAGTATGTTGAGTCTAAGGATCCTACTATTGATTCAGTTCCTATAATTGATGAATTCCCCAATGTCTTTCTCGATGATTTATCTAGTATTCCTCCCAAAAAAATTAACTTTGGCATTGATCTCCTACTCGATACTCAACTCATTTTTATTCCTCCATATCGAATGGCCCCAACAGAGTTGGAGGAATTAATGGAATGGTTAAGGTATTTACTTGACAAGGAGTTTAAAAGGACTAGTATGTCTTCGTAGGGTGCTCCCGTATTGTTTGGAAGGAAAAAGGATGGTTCACTTTGGATTATGCAAATTGTTAACAATTGAATAAGGTGACCATTAAAAACATGTATCCACTTTCAAGGAATTATGACCTAATTATCAATTACAATGTGCAAGCTATTTCTCCAAATTTGATCTTCAATTTATGTATCGCAATTGAGGGTGAAAATTCCCAAGATGAAATTTTAGACAAGGTATGGACATTTTGAGTTTTTGGTTATGTCATTTGGGTTGATAAATGCTCCCGCCATCTTTATAGATTTTATGAACTAAATTTTTAGACCATATCTAGACATGTTTGTGGTAGTTTTTATTGATAATATATTGATTTTGAAATGACCACAAAAACATACCCAAAAATGTGCCTCGGAAGTGCCTGAAATCGTATTTTCTATATATCTCAAAATCTATGCACAATATCAAAAATCTAAATTCATATTCTTTATCAGGAGGTCTAATTGAGTGGAAAATGGGTCTAACCCTGATTTTAGAGCAACTAAATCGCAATTTCAATTTCCAAAAAAAAATCCTTATCCATTGTTGATGACGCGGCTGGGGCGCGGACCAGTGTTATTTTTCCCTTATTTTTTTTAGTCAGCCCAAGGCCTTTGGGTCTTGGGCCTAAGTGTTCTCATGCATGAAAATACCTATACTTAGCCATATTTCACCCTCATATCATTCAAGACATTTTCAAATACTCTCTCAAACACTTAGACAATATTACATCTCCAAATTTCAAGTCCCTAAACTCATCCGGATCTTAAGGTTCTCATTCAAGCTTCAATCAAATACTCTCAAACATTTAGACAATATTTTACCTCCAAATTTCAAGTCCCGAACTCATCCGGATCTTAAGGTTCTCATTTAAGCTTCAATTTTTCATCTCCAATCTTCTTCAAGGATTTTCCAAAGTCAAAGTATGTGGGTTTCAACCATTGGGTTCTTTCACCCATGGTGCCCAAGCTTCCATTTCATCTAATCTACATGTTTTTAAGTTGATTTTACATGTGGGTCTATTATTATGAATTTAAATATGAACTATGTTGGGGTTTTGTAAAAGTGTGACTGTTTTGGCATGTTTTGAGCTATGAATTTTGGATCTAACTTGAGATTTGATAAAGGATTTTGATATATATTGTATGATGGTGTTACAAAGTATTACTGGGATGATTTACTTCAAGATTTATTGTATTATTACACTCTAGTGTTTGATAAAATATTCGGATTATGATTCTAGAGTTGTTGAAGGCCTAATGTTTGGCATATGAGATATATGACTTTATGATGATGAAAGTATATTATATATATGTTAATTTTATGATGAACTTCCATAGTGTTGTGAGTTGACTAAGCCTATCTCGGGGGATTGTAGGCCCAGGTAACTACTCTTTTGATACCCCTTTTGTTGCAACAAAGTGTCATGTTGAGCCCGAATTGTTGTGTGAGTCATATGAGATGTCTACTCCTATTGGTGCATCTATTCCTAGTACGGGGGGTAGTAGGCTCGTATAACCATATCGAGGGGTTGGTACCTTGGTTGCTTAGTACAGGGGGTAGTAGGCCCATATAACCATATTGACAGGTTGGTACCTCATTAACCATATCGAGGGGTTTGTACCTTGGTTGCCTAGTACGGGGGGTAGTAGGAATGTATAACCATATTGAGGAGTTGGTACCTCATTCGCCTCTCCAAGGGAGTGGTAAGCCTTGGAAATTGCATATTGGTAGTCATTTGCTACACATGTATCTTGTTCTATATAAGGATAGGTTACTTCAAGCATCCTTCATTCATGTCATATTGTTATTTTGCTATCTATTGCCTATGATATTGCATTTCACCTATGTTGCCTAACTATTGTTGCATTGCATCCTACATACTTAGTACATTCAAATGTACTAACACATACTCTATGCCTATATGATGTTACCATATAGGAATCGGAGCCCCGCTTGGTCATCCTCCTCTTCCACGTGGCTAGTATGATTGTCTCTCAAGCTAGTTGGTGAGTCCTCCACTTCGGGGATATTGACTTTGATCTTATGCTATGTATAAGGACTCCTTTTTTTATTTATGTACTTGACTATGAAGGTGAGCCCGGTTGCTTATCTTGGCACCCTCTAAGTTCTATTATTAGAGGAGTTGTTGGACATGTTTTATGCTATGTTATGAGCTTTGACTCTCTCTTGGCTCTTGATGTTTATGATATGAAAGTTGTCCCTTAGCCCTGTTTATCCCTAATTACAATCTCTTATTGTATTTTATTGCTTTCTCGACCAAGGATGTACAATGATATGTTAAGAGGCTTGCTTGGGGTCCCTTCGGGTTCCCCATACGCCGTGTCACGTCTAAGCCCTAGGCTTGGGTTGTGAAAACTTAGTATCAGAGCACTAGGTTGTTAATGGTCCTTGGCATCCAACACACCCGTCGATTAGAGTCTTATTCATGGTTATGTTTTGCACCACAACTATGAGTAAGAGGCTATGAGACATTTTAGGAAATGTTTCCCTCCTTCATACTCTATGTAGTGCTATAGAAGTTAAGGTAAGGTTTCCCCCCCCCCAACGATTGTTCTTTGCTATGCTAGATCATGCCTAACACAAGAAGAAGAAGAGCTCGCACGCCCGAGGAACAACCGGCTCATGGAGAGCTCTAGGATGCTCTCACTTTGCTTACATAAGTTATGGCTAATTAAGCCAATCAAAGGGCCCAAGTCCCTTATGCTTCTACACCGGCATCGCGGGTGAGAGACTTCATAAGGATTAATTCCCCATAATTCTATGGGTCAAAGGTGGATGAGGACCCTTAAGAGTTCATTGATGAGGTCTACAAGGTTTTGGCTATTATGGGTGTTAGATCGGAAGAGAAGGCGGAGTTGGCGGATTACCAACTCAAGGGGGTGGCCCAAATATGGTTTAATCAATAGTAGAAGGATAAGGGAATAAATAATATGGTGTTTTAGGAATAGTTTAAGGCAATTTTTCTTAATCAATTTTTCCCTCTTGAGCTTAGGGTAGCTAAATTGGTGGAGTTCATGAACTTGAAGCAAGGACCTATGAGTGTGGAGGAGTATGCCCTCAAGTTCAATCAACTTCCAAAATATTCTCCACACTTGGTGGCTGACCCTAGGTCTAGAATGAATAAATTTGTGATGGGTGTTTTTGACTTGGTGAGTGAGAAGTATCGGTCCACTATGTCAATTAGTGATATGTATTTATCCCATTTCATGACCTATGCCGAACAAATGGAGGAGGAAAAGTTGAGGAAGAGGAGGAGTAATAAGGCCATGAGGGCCCATTTTGAGGGAAAGTTCCAAGGTTGCAAGGGTGATCGATTTCTTCAAGGCCAAGGATCTTCTCATGCTCCCTATAGGAGATTTGCTAATGACATCCCAAGGTGATAGTGGTGTGGATCCTATTGATGCGTGTCCGAAGTGTGGTAAGGGACATGGTGGACCATGTTTGAGGAATACTGGTGCTTGTTATGGTTGTAGGAAAATGGGGCATAAGGCAATAGATTGCCCTCAAAAATGCAACAAGGGTAAGGGTGTTCGTCGTCAAGGCTAGGGTGCCAATACAGTTCCTTTAGAAGAGGTGGTTAACAAGGTAAATCCCCAAGGCACATTCGGTTTTATGCTTTATATGGGAGGTAAGGGGTTGATGAGGTGCCTGATATCGTCACTGGTATGTTAAAAGTCTTTGATTTTGATGTGTATGCATTGATTCATCTAGGTGCCACTCTTTCTTTTGTTACCCCTTTTGTTGCAAAAAAGTGTCATGTTGAGCCCGAATTGTTGTGTGAGTCATATGAGATGTCTACTCCTATTGGTGCATCTATTGTTGCCAGAAAAGTCTATAGAAATTTTTCCATTAGCATCTTGCATAAAATATTGCCTTGTGATCTTGTTGAGTTGGATATAGTTGATTTTGATGTCATTCTTAGGATGGACTGGTTGCATCCATACTGTGCCTCTATTGATTGTAGAACCCGTAGGGTCAAATTTATATTCCCAAATGAACCCATTCTTGAGTGGGAGAGTCATGATATGGTGGTCAAGAGTAGATTTATCTCTTGCATTAAAGCCCGTAAATTGATCTCTAAGGGGTGTCTTTACCATCTTGTGAGGGTTAGGGATGTGGAGTCCAAGGTCATTCCTATGGAGTCGGTTCTAGTTTTAAATAAGTTCCTTGATGTCTTTCTAAATAACCTTCCCGGTGTTCCTCCTAAAAGGGAAATAGATTTTGGTATAGACGTCCTCCCTGATACTTAACCCATTTCTATTCCTCCTTACCGTATTGCCCCCATGGAGTTAAAGAAGTTGAAGGAGCAATTGAGGGACTTGTTGGAGAAGGGTTTTATTAGGCCTATCCAATCACCATGGTGTACACCGGTGTTATTTGTGAAGAAGAAGGATGGTTCCCTTAGAATGTGTATTGGCTACCGGTAACTTAATAGGGTCACCATAAAGAATAAGTATCCTCTACCAAGGATTGATGATCTATTTGACCAACTTCAGAATGTGCATTGACTACCGGCAACTCAATAGGGTCACCATCAAGAAAAGGTATCCACTTCCAAGGATTGAAGATTTGTTTGACCAACGCCCGAGGAACAACCGGCTCATGGAGAGCTCTAGGATGCTCTCACTTTGCTTACATAAGTTATGGCTAATTAAGCCAATCAAAGGGCCCAAGTCCCTTATGCTTCTACACCGGCATCGCGGGTGAGAGACTTCATAAGGATTAATTCCCCATAATTGAGGGTGAGGGAGTGTGATATTCCCAAGATGGCCTTTCGAACTAGACATGGGCATTATGAGTTTGTTGTGATGTCGTTTCGGTTAACCAATACACCGGCCATCTTCATTTTCCTAATGAATAGGGTCTTCAACCTTACCTTGATTTGTTTATTGTGGTCTTCATTGATGATATTTTGATTTTTTTCATAGCGAGGAGGAGCATGTGGCTCATTTAAGGTAGTGTTGTGAAGATAAGGGAGGATAAGTTGTATGCTAAATATGAGAAATGTGAATTTTGGTTAAAAGAGGTTGCCTTTCTAGGTCATGTAGTGTCAAGGGATAGTATTAAGGGAACCTAAAAAGATCGATGTGATTAGAAATTGGCTTAGACCATTGACCCCATCGGATATTAGGAGCTTCTTGGGCTTAGCGGGTTATTATAGAAGGTTTATAAGGTCTATAAGATCTTGAATATCATATTAGGAGCTTCTTGGGCTTAGCGGGTTACTATCGGAGGTTTGTGAATGGGTTCTCTTTTATTGCTTCTCCCATGACAAAGTTGAACCGAAAGAAAGCCAAATTTGTGTGGACCAATAAGTTTGAAAGAGTTTTCAAACATTGAAAGATAAGCTTGTGTCTTCTCCTATTTTGTCTCTATCGAAAGGGCTAGAAGGGTTTGTTTTGTATTGTGATGCTTCCTGGGTTGGTTTGGGTTATGTGTTGATGCAAAATGGTAAGGTCATAGCCTATG
>DF361903.1:12928-25672 GCA_000787875.1 Solanum virginianum
GGCTCAATGCTCATAAGACTCCTCATCATCATCTCAAGTAGCCATATAGAGGCACTCGTCATCTCAATTAGTCTCATGGAGACTCTCACCATCTCGTTAACTCAAGCTTAAGGGTCCCTATGTTATTTCAGGGACTTTAACTCTTCTCAATTGATTCAATTCTCAATTTTGGAAACTCAAGGGCTTAGATCATCAATTAGAAAAAGTCGTTTAGACAGACTCAAGAACTCAATTATGAAGACTCATAGGATCATCAAGCTCAACTAACTCAACCTCATACTCACACCAAGATTTCAATCAACATACTCAAGTCAAGGCTCTAGACTCCATCCCTAGGTTCATTCATGCATGCTTTCACAAAATAACTTATAAGGTTTATACAATATCTCATGAAAAGTATTCAATTCGGGAAAGCAAGTTTATGATGATCATCAACATATGAAAATACATGTAGAAATTATAAATTTTTCATGAAAATAATCAAGAATCATGTATGTAGACTTAAGAACCTTCGTCTCTCATCTAAGACTATCTATGGGGCACATGAGAGAACAATCTCATGCTTTTAGTTTAGCCTTACATACCTGGGATAAAGCTCTTCCAGTCAACTGTCAAGAATTCCCCTTGAATTCTTCAATCTCACGTTCTTCTTCCTTCTCTCTCAAGCTCTAACTTTCAAGTGTTATGTAAAATAACTTAGAATGAGGGTTTTTTGACCCTATTTACTCATCAAAACGACCTAAATTGATCATGTTTTGAGTTTAAGAGGGGTTGAAAATCGATCAAAATGCCCCTCAAATTAAGAGGAAAAAGTTCATCCCGAAATTGCCCAGTCTGCGGTGTGGACATGTACAATTCCTTTTCGAAATTTCCCATAAAAAATAATTTAAAAAAAATAAAGTGTTGGTCCGTGTCCCTAGCGTGTCGCGCCTTGGGCGCGCACCGACACTATTTTAGGAATAATTTTGAAAAATTATTTTTTGATCTGATGGCTCTAAAATCTGAATGAGAGCATTTTCCCACTTAATTTTTTACGCTGATTGCATATCCGATCTCAAATTTGCAAACGGAGCATGGGAAGAGACGTTATACGCACGTCTCTATTTTAGGCCTATTTTGATAATTTTAATGGGCATTACAAGAAGGCCTAAAGTTTGTGAAGCTTTTTGAAAGTTAACAGGACGAAGGAATCTACAACTCGTGGTCCAAACTACGAGCCGTAGAAAGAGTCTCATACATGGAAGACATTTTTCACAGGAGAAGTCTACAAAACCACATCCATGAGCTGTCAATTGAGTCACGACCCATAAACTCGCTCGGACATGGTCCCAAATAAAATTTTTCTAATCAGTTTAGGATTCAGTTTTCTTCTCTTATAAATAGGTTTTATAGTTATTTTTGGATGGGGAGAACATCAAACAACATATTGTTACTTTTATTTAGAGTAGTTCTTAGAGACATTGAGTTGATAATTTTTGTGCTTATCTTCGGATCTTGATATTGCAATTTACATAAAGATTTTAAATTTTACGTTCTTCAATTCATTGTTGTAAGTGTTTAATTATGCAAACATATAACATGATTTCTTCATCTACAACAAGCATGAGTAGCTAAATCCACAGCTAAGGTCGTGGGAACCATGAAGAACTAATGAAGTAAAAATTAAATTATTTTTAATTTTTGGAAACTGTGCATGCATGTATTATTTATTTCATTGTTTTGATTGCTTTTTAACAATTACAAGTGTTAGAATAGCCTTATTATTACTCGCTGGTCCAAGGGGCTAATGAATAGAATAAGGGATAAATAACATGATTCAACGTAAGTACTCTTGTCTAATCAAATTGAACGACCCAATGGATGGTTGTATTGGGACCAAGGTAAGGGTTGGTAATGCAACACTCATAGACAACTCAATTTGCATACCTAGTTGTTGGCCCAAGGAATTAGGTAAATATAACTTGCCTGTTCTGCATGCTATACACTAGTAAAGGTTACACATTATTTGGTTACACTGCGTAAAGAATTCATGGGGGAACACAATATCCTAGTTATTTCTCTCACTCAATCGATAATATTTTCTTTCAAATTTTTTGTAATATAGCTTTTAGTTATTGTTTTTACAACATAAATTCCCCATTTTTGGGAATAAGTTGATTAATTCCTTGAAATTTCTTTAATTACTCCAAGTCTAGATCGATTCCTTGTGGGGTCGATCTTAACCATTGTTAGGTTCTATATTTGAAACAACGACCGGTTACAACTTAATTGGGAGGTGTAATTTGAGCATGATTAAGCAGCTCTGTACTAGTGACTTTCGGGTTCTTGGAGGGTTTCTTGTGTATTTGTATTTATATATTTTCAGTTAGCTTTTGTTTTTGTCCTTCTATATTGTTGCTATTTGCTAATCCTCTGTTAGTCTCCCCTAAATATCCACTATTTACAGTTTTGGATTATGGGTTGGCTTGTCTTGTCTATTAACTGGTTATGATAAGCGCCATCATGGCCTAAGAAATTAGGTTGTGACAAGTTATGAGTATTTTAAAAATACAAAATTTACTTGCATTAATATAAAGTGGAAATTGATCCTTCTAATAGGAATATTGAAGATCATAGTTCAATAAATAGAAAGACATGTGTTCTAAGTGACATAGACATTTATAGAAATACATCCATTATCAGGATGAAACTAATCAATTGTCTAACAAATAATATCTAAACTTGACTTAAGAAATACAGAAACAATATTAAGGTTCTATAAATTACAAACAAACATAACAATAAAAGGTGCAAGCATACTATTTAAAAAATTATTGTGAACATATAAAATGTACAAGGGTGTGCTTAAAGATCTTCAAAATGTGAAAATCATATAGAAATTACTTCCTCTTTATCAGGCTATGACTTACTTCTTCATCATCATCATCTTGTTCACCATTTTCTTCATCAGTGACAATATATTTGAATGGAACAATCTCTTTTTCATTAATATGTCCATGGATAACATTGCCTACTTCATCTTGTGAATTGAATCCATCATATATAAAAGAAATATATAATGTCAAATTTCTCAAAGTTTAAAAAAACATAGATGCTTAATTTTCGTAAATACATTGACCAAGTGAGAGAAAAATAATGATCATGATTCTAAACAAACTCCTTCATTAAACAAGATGATGAGCTTTTGTTTAGCAACAAAAGTTGTGTGTTGCAAATATCTATTTTTTTTTTGTTTGTGTAGATTTTGAACTATTAATTTCCAATACATGTATTAACATGAGTTACCTAGTCATTGCATTTTGTCATTCAAATTCATGAGGTTGTTCCATGTATCATCAAGAAACGTTTTAGTCGTGCTCTTGTCATAGTAGTGGTGTCCATTGCTTTTTTTGTTTCTTTTTTGTAGATTTCCTCTCTGGCATTGAAGACTTTCTATTTCTTTTCTTGGATTTCATTGCGACATCCCCAACCTTTAAATTTAATAAGAAAATTTTTGTAGGAATAATGAAATCATAATGGCACCTTAACATGAGACTAAAAGTTAATATTGTTACCTAGAGGTTATATGAAGTTCAATCAATGGAAATAATTTCTTGTAGAAATAATTTAAGGAAAAAAGTACATACATATAATCTAATGCGATTTAACCTTTACCCTACCCAAAATATTTTGAAAGTGTTTCTTTTTGTTAGAAGTGATTTTCAAAAATATAATTATTAAAAGTAGTAAATTCATATGAGTTTGCATAATCAATTTGAGAAAAGTAGTTTTATCAACATTAGAGAAATAATTGGTGCTCAACCAAACTTTCAAAAAGTAAGAAACTTCTAAAAAGCATAAATACTATAATAAGCAAAAGTACTCATTTTTTTCTTAGTAGCTTGACCAAACGCTTCGACTCTCTAATAAGTATTTCTTTATACCTAGAAAAATGACAAAACCACCTATCATTATCAAAGAAACTGCATACAATATAACAACTTACCATCGATACTATTATTTCATGAGTGTCATGATGAACTTCTACTTGCAAGTATTCAAAACCTTGTAAAATATATCTTCTTACATCCCCAATAGATCGACACATACTGAGTTTGCTTTCATGAAAATAAAACTGCAACCCAAAAAAATATTTCTTATATTTCCATGTAGTAATTAAATTTCAAAGTTACTAAAATCACCATATTAAAAATTAAAATTAAAAATCAAAAGAAACATGTTTGATAATTTCTAATGCACGCCAAAGAAATGATACCTCAATTGTTTTGTTTAAAGGAAGAATAAAAGAGAAAATGGGTGAAACGGAGTTAGCATTTTCTTGAAAGTGAATATCAGTCAATCCAAATTACCAAGAATGGCATACAGGAAAAAAATCATACACATTGAAAGTACTTCTAAAACCATCCTTCGGAACAATAAAATAAACACTAAATAGATAAATATCACAATATCTAAGAAAAATAGCGAGGCTCGACATTCAAATAAAATAATAAAAGAACTCATCCTTACTATTTCACATTTTCCATTTTCATGTGTCTCCTTTCAGCTTTTCATCCATGTAACATGTCATAATATTTGTGATTAAGTCCATAGGGATCACTTTCCTTATCTTCATTCTATTATTTGAGTCCATAACAAAATAACTAAACAGTTGGACCTCTGCATATAATAAACATCCTCTTACAATCTTTAACTATAAGAATGGTATCTTTTTAGAATTAACTTTTCATATTATCTTATATTATGTATCGTCTATTAATTTTTAACTCTAATAATATTAATAAAATATATAGACAAGCTATGTTACGGTAAAAACATTTAATAATATTAGAGATTTTTACATCAAAATAATCATACTAATCAAATGGAACAATTTGCTACATCTTTAGAAGGTACAATTATGAAGTCAACAAAAGTATTTGCTACGACTCTGATAGTAACTAACTTTTTATTCCTCCCAACCAGATTTTTGGGTTCTATTGTAGTTCCAACATCACTTTGCACATAAAAGAAAATGTTAATATTTTGTTACTATAAATGAAAAAAATTGAGAATCTATAGTAAAATTATTTTTAAATATAGACTTGTATCATTTTTCACAAAATTTTATTACATCAACTATCAATCTGATTTTTATTATTTTGCGTTTGAATTAAAATGGATTCCATGATATACATCTAGAAGGGAAAACATATTTTTAATATGACTAGAATGAGAATCCCCAACTTCAATTAAATATAAAATTTAAGGAAAAGGCCAATGGATTTCATGATATCCATCTAGAAGGGAAAACATATTTTTAATATGGGTAGAATTAGAATCATTTACTTCAATTTAATATATAATTTAAGGAAAATGACAAGATATACTCCTCAACATTATAAAAGTATAGTTGATCATTAACTTGTTTTAAATAAATGAGTCTCACATATACTCCAATCTTTACACAAATGATAAGATACACCATGTTTGGCTGATAGAACTAAAAATGTAGAAAATAAATAAATTTCTACTAAGAAAAAATCCATGATCCAGATATATAACTTAAGTTTTCTATATACTTTATTAAAAAACTATATGAGGAAGAAATCCAAATGCCACCAACATCAAGTGTAAATAAATGCCTCAATTTTTCTAGTGAAGGAGGAAAATTAACAGAAAATTAAAGATGACATAGGAAAATTAATGAATCAAGCATAAGAAAAAATGTTAGTAAATAGAGTTGTAGAAATCTTACTTTAATTACTGCTGACTTATTATTGGAGTGGGTGCTAGAATGACTTTTTTGTTGTAGAGATTATTTTGTCGAATCTGTAAAATAATACATATAACTATTAATAATTTACAAAAGAAACAAAAGATAAAAAAAATGATTCACTTTTGTATCAATTCTCCTATTATAACTTATTTTCAACAAATTAATTGAATAATGAGTGTTGTAGAAAACTCATTAGTTTTCTCAAATTATCAACACAAAGCGATTAACAAAGGAAAAAAAATAATTAGGTCAAAAAATTTCAAAAATAAAAATTGGAGAAGGATACTGCTCAAATGATATATTTATGCATCTCAAGTAACAAATTAAAAAATCTAATAGACTAATCTTAGTTAGAAGGAAACATACCGCTGCTCGAGCACTACTAATATTTGACACATTGGGAATTATTTCCCAACATGTGTTCACTTCGTGATATGAAGATGCCATGTGAAGATATAAAGAAAAAAATTATTCAAGAACCGATCTCCAGAATGATAGAAGAAACAAAATGTGTTAAGGGGTGAAATATGAAGGTGTATATATAGATGATTCAATTAATAAAATAGAAATTATTTTTTGATATAGATGAGGATACAATTAATATGACCAGATTTGCTGAATATGCTCTCTTGAAAATATAACAATGTCATTGCCTATATTTGGACCTTTTTTAAAAATTAAAATCAGGTTAATTATTAGTTATTGCTTTAATATGAAGATAATAGGACAATTCTCATAATTCAATTTTCATGTGAACATAATTAATGGTTCATCAATAACAAAAATAAAATAAAATAATTTATGGATCATCAAATTACAATTTACTTGTTGACCATTTTTTAGATAAAATCTGGTCAATTATTATTTATTGCTTTAGTATGTAGATAATATGACAATTCTCATAGTTCAATTTTCATGTGAACATAATTAACGGATCATCAATAATAAAAAGTAAAATAAAATAATTTATGGATCATCAAGTTACAATTTACTTGTTGACCATTTTCCAGATTATTATTAAATTTTTTAAAGTTGAACGTTAAGTAACCCATATATGCTTACTTCAAAAAATCAGTTTATAGACACTATACCTATTAGACATGTAAACTCATATGTCACTTATAGGTTAATACATACTATTTGTGTTGAGCTTTACATGTTATTAATTATTACATTTACTTATGTAACTTTTGAATAGTAGAGAACCTATAATTTTCAGCAAATTTTCTTGATGCATGAGGAATGCAAAAATCATTATATAATAAGCTTGTGCGTCATCAAAGATAGTAAAGAAAGATACATTCTCCATAGGGATTAGTTCAAACAATGTTAAACTAAGTCTTGGTTTAACACTGTTCAGGAGAATTTATGTCTGATATTACGATGGTTATAAACCATAAGTAATCAACTCAAATTAATTATGAAAAATTTGAGAGTTGAGCAACAATAATTACGTCAATCCTCAAGAGGGTACCCTAGGAGTTGCCGATACTCAAAAACCATTGTTTATTTCCAAGAGAACCACTTAGTCTCATTACTCATTCATTTATCAGCGGAAGACTTAGATGAAAATAAAGAATACTTATGTGGGTTCTCAACATCTAGAAAGAAATTGTCACGACCAGACTTTTCAAGTCATGATGTCACCTATTAGATCACACCTAGAAGGAAGCTAATCTAATCCAAGGTACATATCCTGAATCACTAAAAATGGAAATGCCAGCAAGTACTAATAACACAACCACAACCTACCTAGAATCTGGAAGTCATCTGCACGGAGGTACAATAGACTCAAGCAAACACTCATATATGTAGATAATAATAATAATAATAATAATAATAATAAGGAAGATGAGTGGTTAATCTATCAAGTTACTCGTTCGGTGACAAAATAATTACACAATGTGGCTCTCCCGTCTCCTAGTTTTTCTATTGAGTAGGAATCAGCTATTGTGCCTTCAATAACTTCAGTAAGACCACCAGTAGTTCATGTTTACTTGAGGAGGCAACAGACCAACTAATGCATGTCCATCACCAGTTACTTTAACATCAATTTGGATATCCCTATTGCTCTTCGCAAAGGTACATGGACTTGTAAATCCATATATTCTATTGCTAATTTTGTTTCCTGTGACTATTTGTGCTCGACATCTAGATCCTTGATTGTTTTTTATAGATTCTGTCTCTATACCTAAAATAGTAAGGGAGACGTTGAATCATTCTGGATGGTCTGATGGGATTCTTGAGGAAATACATGCCTTAGAGGAAAAATAACTCATGGGATTTGGCTAATTTACCAAAACAAAAAAAATCAGTGGGATCTAAGTGGGTGTTCATTGTTAAACTTAATCTTGATGGTTTTGTGGTAAGACTTAAGGAGAGACTTGTGGATAAAGGTAATGCACAGACATATGGAGTGAATTATCATACACTTTTTCTCTAGTTGCTAAATTTACTTTTGTTCACTTATCCCTTTTTCTAGTTGCTCCAATGAATTGGTCTTTACATCAATTGGATATCAAGAATACTTTCCTTCATGGTGATCATTATAAGGAAGTATATGAAAAGCAACCACCTAGTTTTCTTTCTCAGAGGAGTATGGAACAGTCTGCCACTTGAAGAAATCTTTATATGGCTTAAGACAGAGTCCTCGATCTTAATTCAGCAAGTTCCATAAAATAGTTCAAGAGTTTGGGTTGAAAATGAGTAAATCTAATCATTAATTTCATGCCTCGGGAGGGTACCCTTGGAATGGCCGACACTTGAAAAACTATTGGTGATTCCCCAAGAAAACCACCTAGTTTCAGGATCACATTATTCTCAACAACGGAAGAATACTTAGAAAATCCATCAGATAGATAAATAAAACACTTATAAAGATAGCTTCCAAGAATCACGTTTGGAAAAATAAAAAAATTAGCTCTTTCTACTTAGTGTCTATTAAGCCCCTACTCCAATCTAGAAGGTTCCAAGACAAGCTTTGGGCTACATCAATCAAAGGAAGCAAACATACTCAGTAAAAGATGTAAGGGCTTTTCTAGATAGGAAAGAGGCTCACCAACTTTGGAAGCAAGGGAACTGAATCTCAATGGAGCGCCTGCTGAAGTCCTCTATCACCTGTATCGACACTACTAACGATGCAGGACCAAACAGACATCAGTACAAGAAATATACTGGTATGTAAAATCACTCAAGAAGCACTAAAGGCTCAAACTCAATTAGTCAACTCAACTCGGAACTCAACTCATCAACTCATGACTCAACTCAATGAGAAATGCAAGTTTAAGGTTTGAAATAATGCTTTGAAAATAGACTCAATTTTTATGTATCTTAGTTTAAAACATAATATGCCTAGTCAAGTGTTGCTTAGAAGTTTCTCTAACTGACATAACTTACACCACATTAAATTTTGGTGACGTACAATAAAGGCAACGTCATTACCATACCCATCCTAAACTTTCCAGGGTAAAGGACGATCAACTCACCTCTCTCTCTCTCTCTCTTATCCAAAATCGAATGTCTATCTTTTGGGGCATGAACCACCAGAATTAACTGCACGATTATCCTACACTGGCAATGTAGTTCTGGGGTTTTATCCTCTTACTCAACTTAGCACTCACTACTCCTTCCAAGACTAAAACGTGCTTATGCAAGTCAACTCAAACTCATCTGTTTGATTCATCTCAAAACAGCTCAACTCAATTCCTCAACATCTCAATAATTTAGAATTTATCATTAATGCATACAAATCAAGACTCTAACTATCATACGGGACTCCAACTCATATGGTCATTCATTCTCATACCTCAATACATATACATGCAAGGTGCTCACCTCATGCATATGAAAGAGAAAGAATATGTACATACTCCTCATGCTCAGACATGCTCCAGGTACTCAACATAGATAATAGACTCATATTCTCAATCCAGTAAATATACAAACATATCAAGTAATGAAATCAGGACTCATGCAGTCAAGTATAGGACTACTATCATCTCAGTTCCATATGAATGGAAATTCAATGCATCAATTTATTTACATCCAATCATGAGTACTCAAAATAAATGCAAGAAAACTCAAAAGTTAGAATTATAGGATTTTCAATGCTCACTCTTATTCATGACTCAACTCAAGACTACAAAGGGACACATGGACATACTTAGACCTACACTTTAGAAAGCCTTACATACTTGGAATTTGGAAGAATAATCAATCCTCTGACGATCCTCACGTTTGAACTCGAAACCCTCGCTTTTCTCCCTTCTTCGATGCTCTCAAGAGTTCCTTAGTTGTATTGAGAGATAATACACTTAGGGTTTTGATATAGGACCTCTAATAAATCTAAAACATCATAGGTTTTATTTAAAAAGGGTAGGAAAGGACAAAAACATCCTTCTAAAAAACTACCGAGTGAAACCACGAGGGCTCGTCTATAGGCTGTCGGTCCACTTACGGATAAGTGACTTTTTATAAGTGAGGGCGTCCATGATTTGGTTAGTAGAAATCAACCAAGAACTTACAAACCTCTTCCTATGGGTCATAAAGTTCTTTACAGTCTATCTGATAACTCGTGATTTCAAGGTTAAGAAAACGTCGTTCCCTAGAAATTCAACCTATGAAACTAGACTTATGGGCTTTAGATGATTTGATGGGTTGTCAGCTGACTAGTCATTTGATATCCAAATAAGTTGATTCTTTTAGTCATCCATCTACAAACCATGGTCTACTAGTCGTGGACTAATGTACATTCCATATGGTATCTCGTAGGGCTTCAGACTTAGGAAAGTTTACCAAGTCATCTAGGAAATCTATGAGGCCTTATCTATAGGCCATTGGTAGCCTTCGTGGATTTCCTCTAGTGATATTTCGCAACTATTTCCTCGGCTTCTTCTGGGTATTTGCTGTAGGTTAGGTGGAATGGGTTTGGGGGTGTTAGATTATCTCCCCCATGGGGTAATTCATTCTCGAATAAAGAGTCGTCTAGGGACCTAGTAAAGGCCCAAATCAAATTATGGACTCTAATAATCAAAGAACTCACAATTCACTCATGCAATCAATCTATCAAGTAGTTATGCAGGTAAGGCAAGTAGACAGTCAACAAATCAACCCAATCATCACTCGCACTTTATGATGCTATGGCCATTCAAACTCAGAATAGGAGGGAATTCAAGTATTAGGAAGAAATCATTACCTCAACTCTCTCATCATCAACAGGTAGGAATAGATGTGGATATTTGACCCTTATGTCCTCTTTAACTTCCTAAGTAGCTTCTTTTACAAATTTATTTCTCTATAACACCTTGACAGATAAAATCTCTTCAGTCCACAACTTGTGAAACTCATGATCAGGGATTTGGATAGGAATCTCCTCATAGCTCAACCTCTCTTCCACTTTAATACTCTCAATAGGCACAACCAACTGTGAATCTCCCAAACACTTCTTAAGTATAGAAATGTGGAAAACTAGATGGATGTGTTCTAACACTGGTGGTAACTCCAACTCCTCAGCTATATTTCCCACTCTCTATACAATCTGGTAAGAGGCAATATACCTTAAACTCAATTTCCTTTTCTTTCCAAATCACATCATAACCTTCATAGGTGATACTTTCAAATAAACCCACACAATTATCGCACTCCAAGTCTCTCATCCTAATATCTATGTAGGATTTTTGTCGATTCCGTGTAGTCTTTAATCTTTCTAAGATAATCTTCACTTTCTCCATGGCTTGCTAGACCAAATCCAGCCCAATCAACTCTACTTCACACACTTCAAACTATCTGATGAGGGATATATATCTTCTCCTATAGAGTTCCTCATATGGGGCCATCTGAATACTCAAGTGATAAATTTTATTATAGGCGAACTCAATCAGAGGTAAATAGTCATCCCAATTACCTTTGAAGTCAATGATGCAGGCCCTCAAAATATCCTCTAAAGTTTGAATTGTATGCTCTGCCTAGCCATCAGTCTGAGGGTAAAAATATGTGCTAAGGTTCACCTTCGTACCCAAGTATATTCTAGAAAGGTCTCCAAAATTGGGTAGTGAACTGGGCTCCTCTTCTAAGATGATAGAAAAGTGGACCCATGTAGTCTAACAATTTATCTTATGTATAATCAGTATAATCCTCTATGGTGTTAGTCGTCTTCACTACTAAGAAGTGCACAAACTTTCTCATTCTATCAACTATCATCCAACTCAAATCATGTTATTTGCGGGACCTCAATAAGCCAGTGACGAAGTCTATATTAATAATCTTCCACTTCCCTTTAGGGATCGCAATGTTATGAGCTACTCCACATGGCTTTCGGTTCTCAACCTTAACTTATTGGCAGTTCAGGCATTAAGAGACAAACTTGGCAATGTCCCTTTTCATCCCATTCCACTAGTAGACTTCTCTGAGTCATGGTATATCATTGTTGAGCCTAAATAAATAGAATATTTTGAATTATTTTCACAACCCAAGCCTAGGGCCTAGACGTGACCGGCCAATGGAGAACCCCAAGGAACCCCAAACAAGCCTCATAGCATATCATTACACATCCTTGGTCACATAAAAATTAAATGACATATAAAGAATGGAGATAAGGGAAAAAGGGACTAAGGGAGAACTTTTCATAACATAGAGTGAAGAGATAATAAAATCAACTCATAGCATATAATACATTGCTTTGTCCAACAACACCTCTATGACATAGATAATGGCGGCGGCCAAGACATACAACCTGGCTCACCCTCAAAGTCATAAGTATGTGATACAGTAAAGAGAATCTTAATACATAATGTTAGAGAATAGTCCTTCTCCCCAGAATGGAGAGCTCACCAAAGGCTAACTTGAACAATCTATCTAGCCACAAGAACAATCAATAGGAGCTTTGGTCCCTACATGGTGACATCATATAAGCATAGAGTATGCGTTAGTACATTTGAATGTATTAAGTATGTGGGATGCAATGCAACAATAGATAGGCTTCATAATCA
>DF361903.1:25761-36185 GCA_000787875.1 Solanum virginianum
AAACAATAGACAATAGGCATAGTATAGCAAAATGGCATGTATGTTAAATGCTTAAGTAAAACAGTCTTAAGTAACTCATGCTTGCATAGGAAATATTATGTGTGTAAGAATAGACTAACATATATTGGTATGAGGTACCAACCCCTCACTTAGGTTAATGAGGTATCAACCCCTCAGTTTGGTTAATCAGTTATCAACCCCTCACTTTGGTTAATGAAGTATGAACCCCTCACTTTGGTTAGTGCTGTACCAACCCCTCACTTTGGTTAGTGCGGTACCAACCCCTCACTTTGGTTTAGTGAGGTACCAACCCCTCACTTTGGTTTAGTGAGGTACCAACCCCTCACCTTGGTTAAGTTTCATCACTATTGCTACTTTCCATGAAATCAACTCATGAATACCATACTCTCATCATCATAAAGTTATCATATACCTTCACTTCCTCTCATCATTATACATCATATGCGTACTACTTTCATCATCATAAAGTTATCATATACCTTCACTTCCTCTCATTATTATACATCATATGCATACCATTGTTTCATCATCATTCCATCATCATTTCATCATCATATAATTATCATAACACTATTCAACTCATAAAACATGCATTAGACCTTCAATTCCTCAAGAAACCCTAGCCAAATATTTTATCAAACACTTGGGGAGGGGGTGTAATAGGGGTAAAAGACCATGCAATTTAGAGATGAAATCACACAAGAAAATCTGTAGTAAAACCTTCAATCAACACCTTGCTACATCCCCAAGACATTCACATCAAAAGCCCTCATCAAATCAAACACTAGATCCAAGATTTAACGCTCAGACATGCTTAAACAACCATGTTTTCATGAACTAAAATCACTGTACAGTAAATTTCACAATATACAAGACCCACATGTAAAATCAACTTTAAATCATGCAATATTAGTAAAGAGGAGGCTTATGCACCATGGGTGAAAGGACCCAATGGTTGAAGGACCCAATGGTTCAAAATCACGTACCTTAGCTTTGGAGAATACTTGAAAGAGGTTGGAGATGGAAACTTGAAGCTTCAATGAAATCCTTAAGATTGGTCTTGAGTTTAAGGACTTGACTTTAGGGTGAAATATGAGTCTAAATGTTTGAGTGAGTTTGGGGAATGTTTAGGATGATATAAGGGTGAAATAAGGCTATGTATATGTATTTTCAAGTGTGGGAACCCTTAAGCCCAAGACATAAAAGTCTTGGATCGAAGTAAAAAAAAAAATATGACCAAAATACGGACTTCTCACTGGAAATTGCATTTTCTACACGAACAAGTTTTACAAAAATGGGCATAAATCCTTCATCCAAACTCGGAATGAGATGAAATATAGTGCATTGGAAAGCTAATTCAAAGGGATTTCAGGTGATAGGTCGTGAGCAACCCAATTCATTGTGTGCTAATAGATATGCCCCTTCAAAGTTGACCCTCCTAAATAGCATATTTTGCGATTTTTGAATTTTGATACGGTTGCTCTAAAATTCGGGTTAGACCCATTTGCCACTCCATTTGACATCCTAAACAGGAAGATGAAGTCGGATTTTCGAAATAACTAATGGATTTTTAGATATATGGAAAACAAGATTCGGGGCATTTTCGAGGCACGTTTTCGGGCACTTTTTGGGGTCATTTCAATAGCTCCCCCTTGGGAACATACGTCCTCGAATGTAGAAGAGACGTACAAGACATGAGTAATCATGAAAAAATCAGCCACAATATGAATGCAACATTATATTTTAAAACACCATTCTCAAAATCTCAACATAAGTGTAAAATCATCATAAACTACCCCCACTGGGACCTTCTCTTAAGCCAACTTACCCTCCTTAACATCCACAACCTCAAAGAGTTCTATAACACTAAAGTCACCAACACATCACATCTACCTAGAAGCATGAAGAACCGGATGAACCATATTTACAGCCATAGGCAATTCCCAAACTTATGCAACCTTACCAACCTCCCTCTACACTATAAGGACTCACAATCCTCAACTCATTTTTCAATCTTAAATACACTTAACCCACTTGGTACCACAACCACCATATCCCCCTTGGGAGTCAACCTATACTCTATCATTCTCTCACCCAAAACTTCCAACTCTAATAGGGCGAAATCAAGGCCTTGCCTAATCTAGACCTCTTAACCCAACAAGATTTAGAACTACTAAGGACACTATACTACCATTCTCCACTTCCCTCAACCTAACTTCTAATCTAGCCAACCGATGGGCCCCACTAGTCTCCTCTTTGCCACCATCACAACACATGCTAGGCTAACTAGAGTACCAACTGCAATGTTAGCGTTATCGAAAAAAATCAATACACACTCATACCATAATCCCTAAGAAGTTCTAACAGCCTTCTTGCTATCCATAATGCACACCTATCACATTTAGCAAATGACCTTTCATCCTCTAAGACTTGCTACCCTACCCCCAAATGATTCACAAGCTCTAAACAAATCAATACCTCATCACTAGAGACCACCACATACATATCAAGGTAGAGTTTTAAGACTCTATTCAAGAAACCCACAATCATTACTGGTGCATAAGTCAATCAGACAACTCCATCAAATTAAATAATGATCACTCCTAACCAGAAAAGACACCTAGGTATATCACTTACCTTCATCCTCACTTGGGGACAAAACCTGAAGCAAAGATCAATCTTAAAGAAGTGACTAACCCATCGTAGTTGACTAAATAGATTGACCATCCTTACCCATCATTTTACAACCTTACGGGTTCTACACTCATTAGAAACATGCTATGCAAGTAGCCCAAATTACCTCAAAACCCCCAATGCAACAAGCTAAGTCATTATTCCACAAGAATACTTATGATATGCATGTACATACTTTCAAAGAGGCAATAATCATTTTTCCAAATAATCCGTATACATGAATGCATATGCTATGAGCAATAAGGAAATGACATGGGTAATTAAGACTCCATTTACAATCAGCATTTGTAATACAAAGTTGAAGTGAAAAAATAATTAATTCCATATTTAAATCTATAGTGTAACCTCTCATGCATAAATCATTCAAAAAGGGAACATGCATATTTATAACTTCATTAACCCAAAGTAAATCCCCATATAATAGTTTAAGTCGCAGTAAAATCATCAAATAAACACTACCCATACATTAATAGAATTTTAGGAATCATAATATTCAAATCTCAAACTAAAATAAGTAAAAATTCATGTAGGTTTTCTTGAAAATAAATTTTGTAAAGGGCTTAACTTCATACTTGCATAATCATAGATAATTTCATGAATTCATAACATACTTGATAGGCTATATTCATCATGAAATTACTTGACTTGTAAAAAATGCACATATCTTGAGAATTCTTAATTTGGCATTTCATCAATCATTTGGTGGGCACATATGAGGACATGTTCAAATTATGCAAAATACAAGAGTATAGATCATGAAATAGTGAAATCAATGCATGTTAAAATCATGTAAATCAGCCCACTAATAGCATGGTAAAACCCCATCATGGGTAACTTGTAAATCATATTAAAACTTCACAATAGTTCATAGATTTCATTGCTTGAATCATGTATAGTTGCAATAGACAAAGATCTCTTCATAGTATAAGCTAAAAATAGATATTTATGAATAATCAATAATATTAGACAAAGCCCCAATGTATTTCATGCTCATATTTCGTGATAATAAGTACCCATAAGAAATATATCTTGAAATAATGTAATTTTCATAAAAAGAAAGATTAGGCTTCATGGATGAAAGGAACCTATGAATGAAACCCACATACATATGAATCCTACTAGAACAAAGGGATAACACAAGAAATAGCTACATGGATGAAAGGAACCTATGAATGAAACCCACATACATATGAATCCTACTAGCACCAAGGGATAACACAAGAAATAGTAACTCCCTGACCTATCAAATCACCCTAATCAAAACGTCGGTCACAACATGGCCTTAACTAGGGTCAACTAAGTCATGGGAGCAATAATAGAAGAGAATCTACTCACAATCCCTGACAATAGGCCACTAAACCCAAGAGGCTTCTAATATTCGGTGAAGTCAAAGGTCTAGGCTACTCTCTAATCACCTTCATCTCACTAAAGTCCACCTTAATACCATCACCCAACACCACACAACCTAGGAAGGTAACCTCTTACCACGAAAATTCCCATCTCACTTACTTAGCACCCAACCTTCTTCCTTGAACTCGTAGTACTACCCTCAAATGATTCACATACACTACCTCATTAGGGAATGAACCATATTATCATCACCAAAACCACCATAAACCTATTATGGTAAGGACTAGAGATCTTACTCATGAGAATTATAGGCATAACCAGTGTACTAGTCAACCAAAAGACACTACCCCAACTTCAAACATCAAAAAGGGACATTCAAGGCCTCATCTACTACCAATGACAATTCTATAAACAAATAACTTAGGTTCAACACCTCTAATTTTCATAAGTCGATAAATGCTTAGAGACTAATTATACGCCAACGACAATTCTATAAACAACCAACTTAGATTCAATACCTCCAATTCTCACAAGATAAAAAATGCAACCCCTTAGAGACCAACTGTACCTTAAGTCAAGAATGGACCTACCTCCCCTTGCTACCACTTAACAAACTCCCACTCAAAGATGAGTTCATTAGGTAGTCGGATTCTAACTATTCGAGTCCCACCATCCATGGAGACACAACATACATACAACTATTCCATCCCAAGTACAACGTCAAAATCCACCATATCAAATCTGACAAGCCATAAAGGAAGACCTAATGCAATACAAACCCGGATCAATATCTATGAACTTTCTAGCAACAATATACCCAACCAAGAGCTAAACATAAAAGGTTCACATAACTACTCGGGCAACATAAGAAGCCACAACATCAGAAATAGTGATACTCGAAACCATCAAAATCAAAACCTTCTACATACCTTCCTTCACCTTCCTCTTTAAAGCGTCATGATCAACTAAAAAAGCAAAAACATTCGTTAGAGGGGAGGACCCTATCTCACTTCTAAAGCACGACATAGACCATGAAGAAGGGAAATATTTCCTAAAATGTCTCATAGCCCCCTACTCATAGTTGTAGTGCACAACATAACCATGAATAAGACACTAATCGACGCGGTGTGTTGGACTTCGAGGATCTATCAACCTAGTGCTCTAATATTATCTTTGACACAACTCATGTCTTGGGCCTAGACGTGATCGGCGAATGGGGAACCTGAAGGAACCCCAAATAGGCCTTATAGCATATCATTACACATCCTTGGTCACAGAAATAATTAAATAACATATAAAGAATGGAAATAAGGGGAAAAGGGACTACGGGAGAAATTTTCATAACATAGAGTCAAGAGATAATAGAATCAACTCATAGCATAAAATACATTGCTTTATCCAACAACACCTCTACTATATAGATAATGGTAGGGGCCAAGACATACAACCAGGCTCACTCTCATAGTCATAAGTTTAAGATAAAGTAAAGAGAATCTTAATACATAACATGAGAGAATAGTCCTTGTCGCCAAAATAGAGGACTCACCAAAGGCTAACTTGAACAATCTCTCTATCCACAAGAGAAACTAATAGGAGCTCTGGTCCCTACATGGTGACATCATGTAGCTATAGAATATATGTTAGTATATTTGAATGTACTAAGTATGTGAGAGGCAATGCAACAATAGATAGGCTTTATAATCAAAATGCATACAATAGACAATAGGCGTAGTATAGAAAAATGGCCTATACGTTAAATGCATAAGTAAAACATGCTTAACTCAGATTTTATAGGAAATATCATGTATGTAAGAATAGACCAACATATATTGGTGTGAGGTACCAAACTCTCACGTAGGTTAATGAGGTATCAACCCCTCACTTTGGTTAATGAGGTATCAACCCCTCACTTTGGTTAATGAGGTATGAACGCCTTACTTTGGTTAGTGCGGTACCAACCCCTCACTTTGGTTTAGTGAGGTACCAACCCCTCACCTTGGTAAAGTTTTATCATTATTGCTACTTTCCATGAAATCAATTCATGAATACCATACTCTTATCATCATAAAGTTATCATATACCTTCACTTTCTCTCATCATTATACATCATAGCATACCATTGTTTCATCATCATTCCATCATCGTTTCATCATCATATGATCATCATAACACTATTCAACTCATAAGACATGCATTGGACCTTTAATTCCTCAAGAAACCCTAGCCGAATATTTTATCAAACACTTAGGGGAGGGGTGTAATGGGGGTAAAAGACCACGCAATTCAGAGATGAAATTATGCAAGAAAATCTGTATTAAAATCTTTAATCAACACTTTGCAGCACCCCGAAGACATTCACATCAAAACTCCTCATCGAATCAAACATTAAGTCCAAGATTTAGAGCTCAAACATGCTTAAACAACAATACTTTCATGAACTAAAATCACTGTGCAGTAAATTTCTCAATATACAAGATCCACATGTAAATCAACTTTAAATCATGCAATATTAGTAAAAAGGAGGGTTAAGAACCATGGGTGAAAGGACCCAATGGTTCAACACCACATACCGTAGCTTTGGAGAACCCTTGAAAGAGGTTGGAGATGGAGACTTGAAGCTTAAATGAAATCCTTGAAGAAATCCTTAAGATTGATCTTGAGTTTGGGACTTGAATTTAGGGTGAAATATGAGTCTAAATGTTTAAGTGAGTTTGGGGAATGTTTAGGATGATATGAGGGTGAAATAAGGCTAAGTATATGTATTGTCAAGTGTGGGAACCCTTAAGCCCAAGACTTAAAAGTCTTGAACCAAAGTCAAGAAAAATAGGACCAAAATACTGACTGCTCACTGGAAATTACATTTTTTGCACGAACAAGTTTTACGAAAATTGGCATAAATCCTTCATCCAAACTCAGAATGAGCTAAAATGAAGTACACTGGAAAGATAATTCAAAGGGATTTCAGTTGATATTTCGCGGGCCACCAAATTCGTTGTGTGCTAAGAGATATGACCCTTTAAATTTGACCTTCCTAAATAGCATATTTTGCAATTTTTGAATTTTGATACAATTACTCTAAAATTCTGGTTAGACCCATTTCCTGCTCAATTTAACCCCCTAAATATGAATATAAAGTTAGAATTTTGAAATAACAGATGAATTTTTAGATATATGGAAAACAAGATTCCAGGCACTTCCGAGGCATATTTTCAAGCACTTTTTGGGGTCATTTCAATTATGGACTTCTACCATGACCCTTTCTTGAATATCATCATCATTCGAAACACACTACTAGCTTTGATATCTTAATACTTCATCTATCCCTTTAGCGAAAGCCATCACCTTCATTTTATACACATCTGCCTTCAATTATAGTAAAATAGGGTCTTGGTCTTGTTTGTCCTTCACCTCCACTAGCAGAGAAGATTAATACCCATTGTGGATGAGAACTCCACCTTTATTGGATTCATTTAGTTAGACTCCTAACCATGTCAATCTACGAACCTCTTTAGCCAAATCTTTCCTCTCTTCCTCTACATAAGTGGTGTTTCCCACAGACAACTTACTATGAACATCAGGAACCACATTAGCTTTACTCGGGTGCTAAAGGATACTCATGTCATAGACTTTGAGTAACTCAAGTCATCTCCTCTACCTCAAGTGACGATCCTTCTGGGTGAAGACATGTTGCAGGCTTTTATGGTCTTTGAAGACTTTAACATGGGCTCCATGCAAGTAGTGGCACCATAGTTTGAGAGCGAATACCACAACAACCGATTCTAAGTCATGGGTGGGATAATTCTTCTAATGCACCTTGAGTTGCCTAGAATTATAAGTAACAACTTTACCCTTCTACATCAATACACATACCAATCCCGTTTGCGAAGCATCACAATAAATGATGAATCCATCAGTTCCTCTAGGATAGGTCAATATTAGGACAGTAGTCAACCTTATTTTCAACTCTTGAAAACTCCTCTCCACTAATTGGATCTTTGAGACTTGGTCTTCTTCTAAGTTAGTCTAGTCAATGGTACGGATATGGAAGAGAACCCATCAACAAATCTATGATAGTAACTAGTGAAACCCAGAAAACTTTTTATATAAGTCGGGAAGGTTAGTCTAGGCTAGTTCTTAATTGCTTCAATCTTTTGAGTGTCCACTCAAATGATATCACCCAAGATGATATGGCCTAGAAAAGCCACAGACATGAGCTAGAATTCACACTTCAAAAATTTGCATGTAACTTATTATCCTTGAGAGTCTATAGAGCAATTTTGAGGTAATTAGCATGCTCCTCCTCACCACTGAAATATACTAAAATATCATCGATAAACATGATAATGAACATATCAAGATACTATCTGAATACTCTATTCACCAAGTCCATGAAGGATATGGGTGCATTCGTCAACCCAAAGGGCATGACCAAGAACTTGAAATGACCATACTAGGTTCGAACAACCATCTTCGGAATATCACCTTCTCTCATTTTCAACTAGTGACAGTTTGATCTAAGGTCTATCTGTGAGAAAATAGTGGCACCTTAAAGTTGGTCAAACAAGTCATTGATTCTTCGGAGAGGATACTTATTCTTAGATGTTACCTTATTCGGTTGGTGGTAGTCAATACAGATTTTTGAGTGAACCATCCTTCTTCTTAACAAATAGAACTGGAGCACCCCATGGAGAAACACTTGGCCATATAAAGCCCTTCTCTAGCAATTCTTTGAACTTTTCTTTCAACTCAACAGGGCTCATTCTATATGATGAAATGAAGAGAGGTTGGGTTTCAGGAAGAACATCAATTCTGAAGTCAATCTTCTTATTAGGAGGGACTCCAGGAAGATCCTTTGGAAATACTTTAGGAAACTCATTTACAATCAGGACAGACTCAAGGGTACAAGGTTCTACATCGCCAGACTTAACTTGCATGAGGAGATAGATACATCCTTTAGAGATTAGCTTCCTGTCCTTAAGGTAAGAAATAAACTTACCCTTAATCACAAGAAAGTCTCCCTTCCATTCTAAGATATAAAAGTAGTGCAATTATAGTATTATTTTGTCTTATTATTATGTTATCAGCAGCACTTCCAGCAATATGACTGGAAAATCCTTCCGGTTTCCCGAAAGCACTTGCTTCTGCGAATGAAAATTTGACACTCCAGATTCTACAGTCGACAGAGGCATAATAGGCAGGAAGCCAATCTATGCCAAAAATTACATCAAAGTCAGTCATCTCTAACTCTATCAGATAAGCTAGAGTATCTCTGTGATGGATGGACACTACGCAATCTATATAAACTCTCTCGGCTAGAACAGACTCACCAACAGGAGTAGAAATAGAAAATGGCTCAAGCAAGCACTCAAGAGGGCTCTCAAATCTATTAGCAAAATATGGAATCACAAAGGACAAAGTTGCGCCCGAATCAAGAAATGGATAAAAATCAAAGGTAAAGACTCAAAATAGACTTGTCACAATATCTGATGTAGCCTCTTGGTCCTATTGACCCCCCATTGCATACTGATGATTTGTCCCACCGCCTATCCTTGGTGTAACACCCCTCTGATAACCTTTGGCTGGTGGTGTTGAAGTTGAAGATTGGGCCTTATTACCCCACATTGGATACTCTCTCTGAAAGTAATCTATTTGTCCATTTGAAACAACCATTACCTCTCTCTTTACATTCCCCTAAAAGCATCTTGCCATCTTTTCCACAAGGTGGCTTCCCTTTCGAGCCAAGGGTCATACTATCTAGAGAACTGTGTGCTATAAAGTTTGGCTTACGATGAGACTTCTAATCATACTTGTTGCTTGGAGTTGGTGCACTTGCTGATTGGAACAACCCCAAAAAGTGCCTGGAAATATGCCTCGAAAGTGTCCGAAATCATAATTTCCATATATCTAAAAATCCATGCATTATTTAAAAAATCTGACTCCATATTCTAGTTAAGGGGTCAAATTGAGTAGGAAATAGGTCTAACCTCGATTTTAGAGCAATCGTATCAAAATTCAAAATTCCCAAAAATTTAATTTCCAATGTTGTTCACGCGTCCCTACCGCAATGCCAGATTATTGACTTCGGTCCAAGACTTTTAAGTCTTGGGCCTAGTGTTTCCAAATGTGAAAATACCTATACTTAGCTATTTTTCTCCCTCATATCATTCTAAACATTCCCCAATACTCATTCATACACTTAGCCTTACTCCTAAACTTAAGTCTCAAAACCCTTTCGGGATCTTAGGGATTACACTCAAGCTTCAAGTCTCCATCTCCAATCTTCATCAAATTTATCTCCAAAGCTAAGATATGTGAGTTTCTTTCATGGGTTCCTTTCACCCATGATGCCCAAGCATCCT
>DF361903.1:36196-46512 GCA_000787875.1 Solanum virginianum
GTATCTCCAAAGCTAAGATATGTGAGTTTCTTTCATGGGTTCCTTTCACCCATGATACCTAAGCTTTCTTTTAGCTAAAATTACATGGTTTAAAATTAATTTACAAATGGGTCTTATATATTATAAAAATCACTGCACACTATGTTGGGGTTTATGAAATTGTGATGGTTTTAGTATGTTATGAGCTATGAATCTAAGATCTAATGTGAGAATTGATGAATGGTTGTGATGTATATTGCTTGAGGGTGTTATCAAGTATCTATTGATAGTTTTACATTAGATTTTCTAGTATCATAACACTCTTGAATTGCATGATTTTACACTAGCATTACACACCCTCTAAGTGTTTGATAAAATATCCGGTTATGGTTTCTTGAGGAATTAAAGATCTAATGCATGACTTATGAGTTAAATAACTATGTGATGGTAGAATGATGATGAAATAAAGATAAAATGAATATGTATATATATGATATTCTCCTATATACTGTTGGGATGTGACCATGCCCTACTCGAGGGCTGCGCATCGGGTAACCTTGTTAGGGGTTTATACCTATCAACATATAGTAGGGTTTGTACTCTGCCACCATGTGGTAGGATGCGACTATCCATTAACCTTGTTAGGTATTTGTATCCATCAACCTATTAAGGAGTTCATACTCTGGCACCATGGGTGGTAGGGTGGGATGATCCACCAACCTATTAACGGGGTTTGTACCTTAATCACCAAGGGTGGTAGGGTGTGACAATCCACCAATAGTTAGTGTAGTCTTCTTACATATGTGATACTTCCTATGTAAGCATGATTTACTTAAGCATTGATCATACATTCAATATTATTACTATGTTATCTATTGCTTATCTCTATGTATTTTGATTATGTTGCCTATCTTTTGTTGCATTGCATCCTACATACTTTGTATATTCAAACATACTAATGCATACTTTATGTCTACATGATGTCACCATGTAGTAACTGAAGCACCGTTTATCATTCTCCTCCTCCACATGGCTAGTACGATTATCTCTCAAGCTTGTTAGTGAGTCCTCCAAATTCAAGGATGTTGCTTATGATCTCTTGCTATGTATTAAGACTATTTTTCTTTGATTATGTATTGACTATGAGGGTAAGCCTAGTTATTTGTCATGGCCCCGCTATTATCTATGTAGTAGAGGTGTTGTTGAACATGTTATGTATCTATGTTACGAGCCTTGACTCTTCTGTTCTTAATGTATATGATATGCAAGTTGTCCCTTATTCCTGCTTATCCCAATTTATTACCTCTTGTTGTTGTTTCTTACTTTCGCGACCAAGGATATGTAATGATATGTTAAAAGGCTTACTTGGGGTCTCTTTGGGTTCCCCATGTACCATGTCACGTCTAGGCCCTAGGCTTGGGTCGTGACAAACTTGATATCAGAGCACTAGGTTGTTAGGTCCTCAGCATCCAATATGCCGCATCGATTAGAGTCCTGTTCATGATTGTGAAGCGCACCACGACTATGAATAGAAGGCTATGAGATGTTCTAGGAAATATTTCCCTTCTTCATGATCTATGTCATGCGATAGAGTTAGGTCACCTAGGGCTTATTGGTAATCCCTAACCATTATATTTCAGGATATGTCTTAAGCTACTTAAAATCTTGATATATCGAATATGGGGGTTCATAATTCTTTATGGGTAATGACCCAAGCGGTGACAAAATTGGCAACTTAACTCAATCAACAAGTGAGTGCTCCCGAGACATCAAATGGTAAGAGGAGAGGTAGTAGGGCCAAGAGGGCCCATGTTGAGGGTAAGTTCCAAAGTCTCAAAGATAAAGGAGATGCTATGTGTTCAACATGTGGTAAAGCTCATAGAGCCCCATGTTTGAAGGGCACCAATATTTGTTTCAGTTGTGGTGGAGTGGGACATAAGGGGAAGAATTGCCCTTATAAAAGCAATAAGAGTAAAGGGGGTGATAAAGGGGTGACTCATGTTAGATGCCCAAAATGTGGGAGGCAAGAAGGGGATAAGACACCTAATGTTGCTACTGGTATTATTAAGTTTCATTGGCCTTTGATGTATTTGCATTGATGGGCCCGGATACCACTATTTCTTTCATAATTCTTTCTTGTTGCTAGTGGGCTTCAAGTGTGCCCCAAGTTGTTGTGTTAACGTTTTGAGTCTACCCCCCTTTGTTGAGTATATTGTTATTAAAAAGTTCATAGGTATTGTTTCGTGTTCATATTGCATTAGGTCTTACCTTGTGAATTATTAGGTTGATGTGGTGGATTTTGATGCTACACTTGGGATTGATTAGTTAAAGAGATATTATGCTTTCCTTTGATTATTGGGCCCGTAGAGTTAGATTCCAATTCCTTAATAAATCTGTCCTTGAGTGGGGGCTTGTAATGTGGTTATAAGGGGTAAGTCCATTTCTTGTCTTAAGGTACAATTGATCTCTAAAGGTTGCATTTAACATCTTGTAAGAGTTAGGGGTGTTAAACCTAAGTTATTCCTATTAAGGTGAATCCGGTAATCAATGGGTTAGTAAAATCCTTCCCAATACTTTGACGTTGGGGTAGTGCACTTTTTGGTTTGACTTATGCCCCATTTATGTCTATGGGTCTCATGAATAAGGTCTTTAGTCCCTACCTTATTATGTTTGTGGTGGTCTCTAGTAATGAAGTATTGATTTATTTAGAGCTTGTGAACCATTTGGAGGCAGTAATATCCGGTTATGGTTTCTTGAGGCTAGTAATGAAGTATTGATTTATTTAGAGCTTGTGAACCATTTGGAGGCAGTGTTGCAAATCTTGTGGTAAGAGGAGTTGTATGATAAGTATGAGGTTACCTCCCTAGGTCATGTGGTGTAGGAGGATGGTATTAAGGTTGATCCTAAGGAGACATATGAGATTAGAAATCAAACTAGACCATTGACCCCGTCGGATATTAGGAGCTTCTTGGGCTTAGTGGGTTACTACCCGAAATTTGTGAATGGGTTCTCTTCTATTACTTTTCCCATGACTAAGTTGACCCAATGGAAGGCTATTTTTGTGTGGACCAATGAGTGTGAAAAGAATTTCCAAACCTTGAAGGATAAGTTTGTGTCCGCTCCTATCTTGTCTTTACTCCACCAATAGTTAGTGTAGTCTTCTTACATATGTGATACTTCCTATGTAAGCATGATTTACTTAAGCATTGATCATACATTCAATATTATTAAGAAGGGTTAAAAGGGTTTGTTGTATATTATGATGCCTCCTGGTTGGCTAGGTTGAGAGTTAGTTGGAAGAAGTTAACTGTGGTGGTATTGTTGTTGTTAGTAGTTCAAAGATCTTTCTTGGTTGATGAGGAAGAATCAAAACAAGATATTGATTCCTCCTTGTTAGAATTGAAGGCTTGTGTGAGCGTTGGCAAGGTAGAGGTTTTCTACCATGGGGGAGATGGTGCCCTTAGGTACTAAGGTAGGTTGTGTGTGCCTAGTGTTGATTGCTTAAGGAAGAGGGTTCTTGATGAGACTAATAGTAGCTATCCTTCTAGTATTGGTATAGCTCTTTTTGAGACTCCATATGGTAGACATTGTATGTCCCAAGTTAGGTGGGTTGAAGTGGGAGAAATGGGTTTGTTGGTTCCAAATCTGATTATGGAGGGCATGGAGAAGGTCAGGTTGATTAGGGAAAGGATGAAACAGCCCAAAGTCATCAAAATTCCTATCACAATGAGTGGAGAAAGGATCTTGAATTTAAAGTTTGTAATTGAGGCTATTTAAAGGTTTCACTCAAAAAAAGGTGTGGTTCTCTTGGTAAAAAGGGAATTGAGTTTGCGGTTTGTGAGTCCCTATAGAGTGTTGAGCAGGATTGGTGAGGTTGCAAACGAATAAGAGTTGCCTTTAGATATGGAAATGGTTTGTCCAGTTCTTCATGCTCCTAGGTTGAGGAGATATGTTGGTGATTCAAGTGTTATAGGATTTTTTGAGGTTGTGGACGTTGTGAGGGTGTAGTGTTCGCCAAGGTTCATTGGATGGATCATTAAGTTGAAAGTGACTCTCGAGGAGCCGGAGGGGCATGGGAGGCAATTTCCATACCCCTTTCATTCTATTCAAACTTATGATGACACATCAAGTCCTTTTATGATTTCAAGTCTTAAGTTTCATCCCATATGTCATTGCATGCATTCATATTTATGTTGACAAGTTTATGACAATTTTAACACTTGAATCGGGATTTTGAAAATGGTGTTTAAGTGCATTGTTGCATTCTTGTTGGGGCTACTTTCTTCATGATTACTCTTTTTATATACATCTCTTTGACATTCGGGGACGAGTGTTCCCAGTGGGAAGATATTTAAACAACCCCAAAAGTGCCTAGAAATGTGCCTTGGAAGTGCCTAGAATTATAATTGCCATACATCTAAAAAGTTGTGCGTTAAAAATCCAACTTCATATTATTGTTCATGGAGTTAAATTGAGTGAGAAATAGGTCTAACCCCGATTTTAGAGCAACCATATCAAAATTCAAAATTCCCAAAAATGCAATTTCCAGTGTTATTTACGTGTCCCTTCCACGACACACACCAGTGTTAAAACTGGGGAAGATTTTTGACTTCTGTCCAAGACTTTTAAGTCTTGGGCCTGTGTTCCCAAATGTGAAAATACCTATACTTAGCCATATTTCACCCTCATATCATTCTAGACATTCCCCAATATTCATTCAAACACTTAGCCAAATATTTTACTCCTAAACTCAAGTCTCAAAACCCTTTTCGGATCTTAGTGATTGCACTCAAGCTTCAAGTCTCCATCTCCAATCTTCATCAAGTTCATCTCCAAAGCTATGGTATGTGGATTTCTTTCATGGGTTCCTTTCACCCATGATACCTAAGCTTTCTTTTACCTAAAATGCCATGATTTAAAGTTGATTTACAAATGAGTCTTATATATTATGAAATTCACTACACACTATGTTAGGATTTATGAAATTATGATTGTTTTACTATGTTTTGAGCTATGAATCTAAGATCAAATATGAGATTTGACGAAGGGTTTTGTTGTATATTGCTTGAGGGTATCACCAAGTATCTATTGATGATTTTACATTGGATTTTCTAGCATGATATCACTCTTGAATTGTATGATTTTACACTAGCATTGCAAACCCTCTAAGTGTTTGATAAAATGTCCGGTTATGATTTCTTGAGGAATTGAAGGTCTAATGAATGACTTATGATGATGAAATAATGATGGCATGATGATGAAATAATGATAAAATGAATGTGTATATATGATATTCGCCTATATAGTTTTGGAATGTGACCATGCCATACTTGGGGGTTGCGCGCCATGTTTGCTCTTGTTTGGGGCTTTGTACCCATCAATCTATCAGGGGGTTTATAGTTTGGCACCACGGGTCATAGGGTGTGACAATCCTCAACCTTGTTAGGGGTTTGTACCCCATCAACCTATTAGGGGGTTTGTACTTCGGCACCATGGGTGGTAGGGTACGATGATCTACCAACCTATTGACGGGGTTTCTACCTCAATTTCCAAGTGTGGTAGGGTATGATGATCCACCAGTAGCTAGTGGTCACTTCTTATACATATGATACAGCCTATGTAAGTATGATTTACTTAAGCATTGATTGTACATACCATATTGTTACTATGTTATCTATTGCTTATCTCTATGCATTTTGAATATGATGCCTATCTCTTGTTGCATTGCATCCTACATACTTAGTACATTCAAAAGTACTAATGCATACTCTATGCCTACATGATGTGACCATGTAGGAACTGGAGCACCACTTGATCATTCTCCTCGTCCACGTGGCTAGTATGATTGTTTCTCAAGCTTATTGGTGAGTCTTCCAAATCCAGGGACGTTGCTTATGGTCTCTTGCTATGTATTAAGACTACCTTTCTTTAATTATGTATTGACTATGAGAGTGAGCCCGATTGTTTTTTATGGCCCCACTCTTATCTATGCAATAGAGGTGTTGTTGGACATGTTGTGTATCTATGCTTTGTACCTTGACTGTGTTGTTCTTGATGTCTATGATATGCAAGTTGTCCCTTAGCCTGGATTATCCCAATTTGTTACCTCTTGTTGTTGTTTCTTACTTCGTGACCAAGGATGTGTAATGATATGATAAGAGGATTGCTTGGGGTCCCTTCGGGTTTCCCATGCCCATGTCACGTCTATGCCCTAGGCTTGGGTCATGACCGTGATGATGGTGCTTGACTATTAGATCTCCTCTAGAATTAGGACATGTCTCCCTTACTCTGCTTAGGCTGGGTAGGCTTAGGCTTGGTTGACTTGGGCTTCTTGCTCACACACTCCTCTTTATCTCTCCTCTTATCCTCTTTAAGTTGTTAGCCATAAACCATGAGCCTAGAGATGTCCACACATAGGATTAGCAATATTGCCTTGCAATCCTTCTTCCCATGCTTGCCCAAGCTAGATATTAACTTATTTATCCTCACCCTCATGTCATGTACCATTATTGGGGCATACCTGGATAGCTGAATGAACTTAAGGTTGTATTCTTTAACGATTAACCCCTTCTGTTTCAAGTTCACAAACTCTTCAATCTTTGGCTCCCTCAACTCCTGGGGAAAGAAGTGGTCAAGAAAGGCACTCTCAAATTCATCCCACTCAACAGGCTCAACATCCTCACCTCGACCCTATTTTGACTTGTTATACCACACATTCACCACATTCTTAAGTTGATATGAGGTAAATTCAATTCCTTCAACCTTAGTTGCATGCATGGCTTTCAACACCTTCCATATCTCATCAATGAAGTTCTGGGCTTCCTACTCAACCTTAAACCCTGTGAAGACTATGGATTCATCCTCAGAAAATCCCTAAGTCTGGTTGTAGCAGTTGGCTCTTGGAAGCTAGAACTAGGAGGCGGTGAACTCCGATTCCCACTTTGAACAGCTAACTAGGTTAGCATAGTGATAGCTCCTCTGAAATTAGCCTCTGTAGTAAGAGTAAATGGAGCAGTAGGTGTCTGTGAAACACCTGTGGCTCTAGCTAGTCGGCCTTAACTCCTCATCTCTATTTGAATAGGATCTTGGGTGTAGGTTTCTCAGCATTTGAGGTTGTAGCATCTCTTTGGGTAGCTATATGCTTAGAAGGCATGATCGGCAAATGCTTAACACATGAGTTAGAAAAGAGATTTATAGAGTTAAACTATATCGCACCAACTCAGAATGCAAAATAAGTTTAACCATTCCAAATATCAATAGCCTCCTGCTTATAAAGTGTGGTGCACAACACACCTATAAACAAGACTCTACTAGACAACTTTATAGACTCCATAAGACACTCGAACTCTACGCTCTGATACAAAGTTGTCATGCACCAGGAGGGTACTTTTGACATGATCAGCACTTGAAGAACCATTATTAATTCTCCAAGAGAACCACCTGGCCTCAGCATCATATTAATCTCAACAGCGGAAGAATACTAAGAAAATCTCTTTGGGTAGCTGTATGCTTAGAAGGCATGATCGGCAAATGCTTAATACATGGGTTAGAAAGGAGATTTATAGAGTTAAACTATATTGCACCAACTCAGAATGCAAAATAAGTTTAACCATTCCAAATATCAATAGCCTCCTGCTTATAAAGTGTGGTGCACAACACACCTATAAACAAGACTCTACTACACAACTTTATAGACTCCATAGGACACTCGAACTCTATGCTCTGATACAAAGTTGTCATGCACCAGGAGGGTACTTTTGACGTGATCAGCACTTGAAGAGCCATTATTGATTCTCCAAGAGAATCACCTGGCCTCAGCATCATATTAATCTCAACAGCGGAAGAATACTAAGAAAATCCAGCAAATAGATAAATAAAATTCTTATAAAGATAGTTTGAAGAATAACATTTGGAAAATAAAATAATTAGCTCTCTCTACTCAGTGTATGTGAAGCCTCCACTACAATCTAGAAGGTGCCAAAACAAGCCCCGATCTACCTTAATCAAAGAAAGCAAAAATACTCCCGCCCCTCACCCCTTTTATGGGAGATAAGTAGGTTAACCCATTTTTCTAAATCTACCATATTCCTTATAGGATCGATCCTAACCTTGATTAGGTTATATATCTTGACCATAACCATTTTAGCCTTGTAAAAGAAGGTGCAGCTTGGGCGAAATCATGATTTTGGCACTGCTGTTGGGGAATACGACTAGACTTGTTTAATTAGAGTAGTTCGAGGATTAATCCTTATTTCCATCATTTTATGTTTTTTTGTTGTTTTTATTTTGTTTCAGCATGCAGGTGTAGTTATGCCCAACAAGCAAAGTTGAGATATTCCCTTGACTCCATTTGACTTGGAGATCCAAAGAAGATTTAGAAGGATGCCCCAAGATAATGCAAACAAGCACGATTAATGCAACTGTGAATCAAAATCAGAATGAGAATGAGAATGACACAACCCACCTCCTCTTGCAGGCATTGATCTACAACTATAGTATTTCAATGCCGAAGCTCATTAATGGAATAAATATTGGCTAAATCCTATAGCTATGGATGTGACTGGAGCCATTGTGTTAGCGCCACTACCAGGTGACAAAAAGTTTGTGGTTTCGAGTGGGTTACTCTATATGCTGCAAAATTATGGGTTGTTCATGGGCCTACCGTCAGAGGATCTACATAGTCATCTACACGACATTGTGTTTGTCTGTAAGAGGGTAATGGGAATTCAGAATCTATCTATGGATGTTGTTAGGCTTCGCGTATTCCCATTATCTCTAACAAGCAATGTAGCATTATGGCTAACTGAGCTCCCACAAAGTTCGATCACCAGTTGGGCTGCATTGCAGAAGGGATTTTTGGAGAGATTCATCCCGTGATAGAAGAAGCTCAAGTTATAAGATCATATCAACAACTTTAAGCAACTTCCAGGTGACTTAATCAGTACTACATAGGAGCAGTTTACAAAGTGTCTGAGAAATGTCGCTAACCACAAAATAGTTGATGACGCCTTGGTGGAGATCTTCTACCGTGCCATAGATGAGAATCGCCAAGCATATGCTGACACCATCATGGGTGGCATATTTTTATATCAACTATTTGCAAGGGTTGTTGAGAAGCTAGAAAAGGTAGTCAAGACAAATCGTGCATTGGCGTTGAGAGACAGCTCCTGTACCAAGAGTTCGTGTGCTATCAGTATTAGTTTGGAGCAAGCTAAAATAAATAAGGAGCTAATGTAAGAACTTTTCTAAATTAGTACCAACATAGAGGTGATGATAAAGCAGAATCAGGAATGAGTTAATGCAGTTGTTCATTAGCCTTAGCGAGCAACCATGTACGAGGAGCCTTACTATGAGGATGACACTTGCATCATTGCTGATTAGACAGGGAGTTTTCGAACTAACACCTAGGGTCTAATCAAAACTATTGGCACTAAGGTCAAGGAAACGAAGGTCGAATGATGGCACCTTCAGAGACAATAATCATGGAGGCTACTACAACATAAATAGGAGCTAGAATAGAGATGTTGATTGGGCTCACAGAGATAGCTACAAAAATAGTCCTTATATGACACGACATAATCCTGACACTAGTTTTAGCAGTTCTAAAGTTGAGGAGATGTTTGATCGTCTGTTGAAGAAGGCCGACACACAGGATGAGACCTTGAGGGGATTAAGTCTGACATCTCAAACATTAATCAAAAGATTGAGTCTCATTATATTTCTATCAAACAACTGGATAAATAGTTTGGTCAAGTATTAACTCAACTCAACTAGAAATAGAGAGGTACATTGCCTAGAAACATAATTCAGAATCTAAAGAATGAGGGGTAGTGCATGGCGGTGACAACTCGTGATGCTAAGCAAACCATTGATCGTCATATATCGGTTAATCATGATGAAGTTCGAGAGGAGACAATTGAGGTCAGAGATATTGAATCTAAAGATGATTATGCCAAGGATAGGGTGAGTCGTGTCCTGATTTACGGGCTGCGACTGACACCCATTTGGAGTGCCCAAAACATAAATCAGATCATAATCCAAATAAGACAAGACTCGACTCTTTACGATTCCCAGAAAACACAACAGAAAAAACGAAAAAGACAACTAATACAACATAGGAATAATAGATCCATAAGCAGGATCACACTACACCAATCTTATTCTTAATTAATTCTTCCCACGATACCAAATTATGATGATCACACAGTTAGCCTTACTGAATCCTGCATCAATGAATAAAACCAACATTAGAAAAGAAAAAAAAAACCGTAATGACCAAGTATAATAAAAAGGGGGTCAGTACGAAAAGATGTACCGAGTATGTAAAGCAGGAAGCA
>DF361902.1:24501-47636 GCA_000787875.1 Solanum virginianum
AATTTTTCCTATCTATTGCTTGTTACTATTTATTTTGACTATAGTGGCTTATATTTGTCATATTGCATCGTACATACTTAGTATATTGAAGCATACTAATTCATACTTTATACTTATATAATAACACCATGTAGGAATTGGAGCTCCTCTTGATCATCCTCCATGTGGCTAGAGAGATTATTCGAAGATAATCTTGGTGAGTCCTCAAGTTCGTGACACTATCTACTTTTTCTTGTTATTTCTTAGACTTCTTTATATTGAACATTTGATATTATGAGGGTGAGCCCAGAGAGTGTCTTGTCCCTCGCTCCATTCCAAGTTTAGAGGTGTATGTTAAATATTATGAGCTGGATTCTTCTTATGGATTCTATGTTTATGAAAAGATTTCTTTGTCCCGCTTCTCATATTATATTTCTTTTGTTGTTATTTACTTTGCTTTCACGACCAAGGATGTGTGATTAATATGCTAAGGGGCTTGTTTGGGTTCCTTCATGTTCCCATCCACCGTGTCATGTCTACGCTCTAGGCTTGGATCATGACAAACTTGCTATCAAAGCACTAGGTTGTTAATAGTCCTCAAAATCTAACATACCACATCGATTAGAGTCTTGCTCATGGTTGTGAAGTGCACAACTATGAGTAAGAGGTTATGAGGCATTTTAAGAAATATTTCCTTTCTTCATGGTCTATGTTGTCCTATAGAAGTTAAGATAAGGTTTTCCCTTAACAAATGTTCTTTGCTATTCTAGATCATGCTATTTAGAAGAGGAAGAAGAGCCCCAACACCTGAGAAGCAACCGACTCCTCCCGCTCCTCAAGAAGGAGGTGTAGGCCAAAAGGAATTCCGTGATACTATTTCAATGTTGACCTATGCTATGACTAACCAAATCAACTAAGGGTCCCAAGTTCCTCATGCTCCTACTTTGGCCTCTAAGGCGAGGGATTTTTCAAGGATGAACCCACCAGAGTTTTATGGGTCCAAGGTAGATGAGGATCCCTTAGAATTTATTGATGAGGTGTATAGGGTATTGTCCAATATGGGGGTTAGGTTGGAGGATAAAATAGAGTTAAAAGCCTAACAACTCAAAGGGGTAGGTTATATTTGGTTCACTCAATAAAAGATGGAGAAGGGCAATGATGATATATCCCTCGGGAAGAGTTCAAAGTGGCATTTCTCAATCAGTTCTTTCCTATCGTGCCATGGAAGGCTAAGATGATGGAGTTTATGAACTTTAAGCAAGGTTCCATGAGTGTGAGGGAGTATGCCCTCAAGTTCAATAACTTTCCCAAGTATGCTCCATATTTGGTTGCCGAACCAAGATCTAGAATGAATAAATTTGTGTCAGGCATATCCAACTTAGTTAATGAGAAGTGTCCTACCACAATTTTGGTAAGTGATATGGATTTATCTCATTTCATGACATATGCCAAACAACTAGAGGGAAAGAAGCTTAGAAAGAGAAGGATTGGTGAGTCCAAGAGGGCTCGATCTGAAGGTGGGTTCCAAGGCTCAAAGGATGACCAGTTTCCTCAAGGCCACAAGTTCCAAGGCCAAGGTTTATGCAATGCTTCTAATAAGAGGTTTGCCAATGATAACCTAATCAAATATTCCAAGGTTGTAATGAAGGGGTGATAAAGCCTAGGTGCCTAAGGTGTGAAAAGAATCATAGTGGTCTATATTTGAGAAATTCAAATGATTTCTTTGGTTCTGGTGAAGTTGGCATAAGGTTATTGATTATACTCATGCTTAGCCTAAAGGTAGAGATGGTCATCCTCAAGGCCAAGGTGTTCATGCGGGCCAACGAGGAAGAGAAGGTCATCAAGGAGGTGCTCTAAGGCAAAATAGATTCTATGCTCTTCAAGAGAGACAAGGAGTTGATGAGGTGCCCGATGTTGTTATCGGTATGTTAAAGGGTTTTTTACTTTTATGGGTATGGATTAATAGACCCGGGTGCCACTCTTTCTTTTATTAATCCTTTTGTTGCAAAAAAGCTTTATGTTAGTCCCGAATTATTGTGTGAGCCTTATGAAGTGGCTAACCCCATTGGTAGTCCATTGTTGCTAAAAGAGTCTATAGAAATTATCCCATATTCTTTTTGCATAAAGTGTTTCCTTGTGACTTTGTTGAATTAGATATGGTGGATTTTGATGTCATACTTGGGATGGATTGCTTGCATGGCTATTACGCTTTTATTGATTGTAGAGCCCGTAGGGTAAAATTCAAATTCCCTAATGAGCCTTTTCTTGAGTGGGAAAGTTGTAATGTAGTGGTGAAAGGTTGGTTCATTTCTTATCTTAAAGCCCAAGAGTTGATTTCCAATGGTTATCTCGATCATCTTGTGACGTTTAGGGATGTTGAGTCCAAAGTCCTTCCTATTGAGTTGGTTTCGATACTTACTGAGTTTCTTAATATCTTTCCCGATGAGCTTCCCGGTGTTTCTCCCAAAAGGGAAATAGATTTTGGTATAGACCTCCTTCTCGATACTCAACCCATTTATATTCCCCCTTACCATATAGCCCCGGTGGAATTAAAGGAGTTGAAGGATCAATCGAAAGATTTGTTGGAAAAGGGTTTCATAAGGCCTAGTAAGTTGCCTTAGGGTGCACCAGTGTTGTTTCCGAAAAAGAAGGATAGTCTCTTAGAATGTACATTGATTACCGGTAGCTTAATAGGGTCATCATAAAGAACAAGTACCCTCTACGAAGGATTGATGATCTTTTTGATCAACTTCAAGGGGCTAGTCACTTTTCTAAGATTGGTCTTCATTTTAGTTTTCACCAAGTGAAAGTGTGGGAGAGTGATATTCCTAAGATAGTTTTTTGGACAAGATATAGGCATTTTGAATTTGTTGTTATGTCTTTTGGGTTGACCAATGCGCCGACTATCTTTATGGATCTTATGAATAGGGTCTTCAAAACCTACCTTGACTTGTTTGTCATGGTATTTATTGATGATATCTTGATTTATTCCTATAGTAAGGAGAAGCATTTAGATCATTTGAGGGTGGTGTTGCAAATCTTGAGGGAGGAGAGGTTATATGTTAAGTATAAAAATGTGTGTTTTTGTTGAAAGAGGTTATATTTTTGGAACATATGGTATCAGAGGATGGTATTAAGGTAGATCCTAAGAAGACAGAGGTGATAAGGAATTGGCCTAGACCTTTGACTCCATCGGACATTAGAAGTTTCTTAGGTTTAGCGGGTTATTACCAGAGGTTTGTTAATTGTTTCTCTTCTATTGCTTCCTCTATGACTAAGTTGACATGAACGATGGCAAAGTTTGTTTGGACCGATGTATGTGAAAAGAGTTTTCAAACCTTAAAAGATAAGTTTGTCTCCGCTCCTATTGTGGCCTTATCGGAAGGGTTAGACTGGTTTATGGTTTATTGTGATACTTCTAGAATTGGTTTGGGATGTGTGTTGATGCAAAATGATAAGGTGATTGCATATGCCTTTAGACTTCTTAAGGTACATGAGAAGAATTATCCTACCCATGATCTTAAATAGGCGGTCGTGGTATTTGCTTTGAAAATTTGGCATCATTACTTATATGGGGTTCATGTTGATATTTTAACCGATCATAAGAGTCTCGGATTGGTGAGTCCAAGAGGGCTCGATCTGAAGGTGGGTTGATCATAAGAGTCTCCAATATGTGTTCACCCAAAAATATCTTAACTTGAGACAAAGAAGGTGGTTAGAACTCCTTAAGGATTATGATATGAGTTAGCATTATAATCCTGACAAAGTTAATATTGTGGCCGATGCTTTAAGTGGAGTGTCCATGGGGAGTTTGTCTCATATTGATGATAATGCTAAGTGAGTGGCTAGAGATGTTCACCGATCAGCTAGGTTGGGGGTTAGGTTGAATGAAATGTAAAATGGTAGTGTAGTGGTTGTTGATGGTTCTAAATCCTACTTGATTGAGGAGGTAAAAGCAACGCAAGATACTGACCCAGCCTTGCTAGAGTTGAAGACCTTGGTGAAGGATGACAAAGTGGAGGTTTTCTCCCAAGGGGGAGATGGTTCCCTTAGATACTAAGGTAGATTGTGTGTGCCTAATGTTGATGATTTGAGGACATTGATTTTAGATAAGGCTCATACTTCATCATATTCTATTCACCCCGGTTCTACAAAGATGTATATAGAGATTTGAGAGAGTTGTATTGGCGGGGTGGTATGAAGAGAATATTGTCGAGTTCATATCCAGATGTCACAATGGCCAACAAGTGAAAACCACATATCAAAGGTCAGGTGGCCTAGCTCAAGACATAAAGATTCCTACTTGGAAGAGGGAAGAGATCAATGTTGATTTTGTGGTTGGGTTGCCAAAGTCTAGGAAACACTTTGACTCTATTTGGCTTGTGGTTGATAGAATGACAAAGTCGGCTCACTACCTACCGATTAAGATAACTTATGGTGCCGAATATTATTCTAAGTTGTATATTCATGAGTTGGTTAGATTGCATGGGGTGCCTTTGTCTATCATTTTGGATTGTAGTGCTCAATTCTCTTTATATTTTTTGGAGGTCCTTCCAAAGGGGTCTTGGTACCAAGTTTAAGCTTAGCACGACTTTTCAACCTCAAATAGATAGCCAAGTTGAGTGGACTATTCAAACTCTTGAGGATATGCTTAGGGCTTATGTTTTGAGGTTTATGGATTGTTGGTATGAACATTTTTCACTTATTGAATTTTCATACAATAATAACTACCACTCAAGCATTGGTATGGCTCCCTTTGAAGCTCTATATTGTAGGCATTGTGGATCCCTATTTGGGTGGTTTGAAGTGAGGTAGATGACTTTGTTAGGTCCAGACTTAGTTATGGTAGCTTTGGAGAAAGTGTGATTGATAAGGGAAAGGTTGAAGACAGCCCATAGTAGACAAAAGTCCTACTCTGATATGAGGAGAAGAGATCTTGAGTTTAAGGTTGGTGATTGGGTTTACTTGAAGATCTCACCCATGAAGGGTGTAGTCCAATTTGGCAAGAAGGGTAAATTGAACCAAATAGAGTGTTGAGGAGGATAGGTAAGGTGGCCTATGAGTTGGATTTGGCCATTGATATGAATATGGTTCATCCGGTCTTCCATGCGTCTATGTTGAGGAGATATGTTGGTGACCCAAGTGGTATAGTGCCCTTAGAGGTTTTCGGTGTTGTAGAAGATAATTTGACCTAAGAAGAGGTCCCAGTTGATTTATTAGATAAACAAGTCAAGAGGTTAAGAAACAAAGATGTAACTTCCGTCAAGGTCCTTTGGTGGAATCAACAAGTTAAAAGTTCCACGTGGGAAGCTGAGGCAGACATGAGAAAGTGATATCTATTTCTCTTCCATTCTAATCAAGCCAAAGGTACTAATTTAAGTCCATAGTATGATTCCTAATCCTAAGTTTTAGCCCTCATACATGTTGCATGCATCAATGTTTATGGTAACAAGTTCATGATGGTTATGATGTTCATGTTGATATTTTTGAAAGTGATGTTTAAGTGTAATTGTTGCATCAATGTCGGGTTGAAATCTTTATGAATACTTCTCTTATTCATGTTTGTTGACATTCGAGGACGAATGCTCCTAAGGAGGAGATATTGAAATGCCCTTAAAATGTGCCTCGGAAATACCCATAATCATAATTCCATATATCTCAAAATTCGTGCATGATATAAAAATTCCGACTTCATATTCTTGACCAGGGGGAAACATTGAGCAGGAAATGGGTATAATGCGGATTTTAGAAGACCCATAGTGAAAAATGATTTTCATCAATTTTTCACAAAATAGTAGGTGTTTGCATTGGCTCCGTAATGCGAACTTGTCGCGGAGCAGCGTTATCACTTCCTTAATTTTCTATTTCTATCTATGGTATTGGTGTCATGGTCCCATGCCCGTTACACGTGAAATCTCTCATACATAGCCATTTTCAACTCTACATCACTCAAAAGCCTCTCCAAAGTGTCTTAAGCTTAATTACGGATCTCAAGAACTCCATTTAAGCTTCAAGTCTCCTTCAAGTCTACATTAAGAAATTCCTAAATTTAGGTATGTGGGTTTCATCTATTGGGTCCTTTCGACCATGGAGCCCAATCTTTCTCTTTTATGGAAATTGCATATTTTCAAGTTGTATTATTTATGGGTATCTCTTATTATGAAGTATAAGCATGATTTATGTTGGGGTTTTGTCAAATATTATTGATTATACATAAATATCTATTTTAAGTTTATACTGTAAGTTAATCTTTGTCTGTTGAAACTATTCATGATTCAAGTTATGAATTCTATGAACTATTATGTAGTTTTGATGTGATTTACAAGTTACCCATGAAGGAGTTTTACCATGATGTTGGTTGGCTGATTTAGATGACTTTAAGATGCATTGATTTCACTATTTCATAGTCTATAGTGTTGCATTTTGCATAATTTGGACATGCATTCATGTGTGCCCACTAATTGTTCGATAAAATGTTAAATCAAGAATTCTCAAGTTATTTGTATGTTTTACAAGTCAAGTGACTTCATGATGAATATAGGCTATCAAGTATGTTATGAATTCATGAAAATATATATGTTTATGTAGGTATCAATTTAAGCCTTATTTTCAAGATTTTACCTCTTGTGAGCCATTCAAGTTAAAGCAAGAGTTCATATATAATTATGATCTATTCTTATGTATTAAGTTAGACTCACCATTAGAGGTCAGGTATGTTTAAGAGCTACTCATGTCATGATTCCATGCTTATAACAAGTTATTAAAGTTATGATTATTTGAAGTATTCTGGGGGATTAGACTTAGCATTGACGGATTGGATGTCGGCGTGGACTATCTCCAAGGGTCCATACTCTTTTCCTCAAACTATATACCTACATAGGATTGTGTTATATCCTTGTGATACTAGAGGATCTATTTAGTTCACTTTATCATGAAATCCACCATGAAATGGGATGGATTCCTATAAAGAAGGGGGGTTACTTCTCTAAAATTGGACGGGCTCCGATAAGGTGAAGTATGATTTACCTTGGCAAGTAGACTACCTCATTATCGGTGAGGGGTAATCATCGGGGATTCCAAGTTGTACCTCGCTTGTTCTTATTCCTTGTCGGTTGAGGTCTCTTCCTACATATGTATTATGATCTATACAAGTTGAGTGATTTATAAGTATGTTCTACTTCAAGCATTGATCATGCATGCTATATTAGAATTTTGCCTATCATTTGCCTATAACTAGACATTTTAAATATATTGGCCTATGTGTTGTCGTATTGCATTATACATACTTAATACATTCAAATGTACTAATGCATATTTTATGCCTACATTATATCATCATGTAGGGACCAGAGCTCCTCTTGATCATCCTTAACATAGCTAGAGAGATTATTCGAAGATAACCTTGGTGAGTCACCAAGTTCAGGGACACTATCTACTTTCTCTTGCTATTTCTAAGAATTCTTTATATTAAACATTTAACACTATGAGGGTGAGTTTGACTCTTCTTATGGATTCTATGTTTATGAAAAGATTCCCTTAGTCTCGCTTCCAATTTTATATATCTTTTGTTTTCGTTTACTTTGCTACTGCGACCAAGGATGTGTGATTAATATGCTAAGAGGCATGTTTGGGTCCTTTTGGGTTCATATTCATCATTTCACGTCTAGGCCCTAGACTTGGGTCGTGATAGATAGATGACCTTTTTGATCAACTAAAAAGGGCTAGTCACTTTTCAAAGATTGATCTTCGGTCCGGATACCACCAAGTGTGGGTTATGGAGTATGATATTCCCAAGATGGATTTCTAGACTAGGTATGGGCATTTTGAATTTGTGGTAATGCCTTTTGGTTGACTAATGCACCGACACTATTTATGGTTCTCATGAATAGGATCTTTAAACCCTACCTTGATATGTTTAAGGTGGTCTTTATTCATAATATATTGATTTATTCCCAGAGTGAAAAAGAACATGTGAATTATTTGAGGTTGGTGTTACAAATTTTGAGGGATGAAAGGTTGTTTGCTAAGTATGAAAGAGGTTGGTTAAAAGAGGTTACATTCCTAGTACATGTGGTGTTTGTTTTGAAAATATGGCATCATTTTTTTATGGGGTTCATGTAGATATGCTGACCAACCATAAAAGTCTCCAATATGGGTTCATATAAGAAGATCTTAACTTGAGGCAAAGAAGGTGGTTAGAGCTAATCAAGGACTATGGCATGAGTATGCACTATCATCCCAGCATAGCTAATATTGTGGCTGATACTCTAAGTAGGGTGTCCATAGGTAGTCTAGCTCATATTGATATTGGTAACAAGGAGGTGGCTAGAGAAGTTCACCGGTTAGCTAGGTTAGGGTAGGTTGGATGAAGTTGATAATTGTGGTGTAGTGGTTTTTTGATGGTTCCAAATCTTCCTTAATTGAGGAGGTCAAGTCCAAACAACACCTTGAACTCACCTTTCTAGAATTGAAAGCTTTGGTGAAGGATGGTAAGGTGGAGGTTTTCTCCCATGGGGGAGATGGCATCCTTAGGTACCAAAGTACGTTGTGTGTGCCTAACATTTATGACTTGAGGGAGTTGATTTTGAAAGGGGCTCATAATTCATCCTATTCTATTCACCCCGATTCCACAAAAATATATAGATACTTAAGAAAGGTGTATTGGTGGGGTGATATGAAGAGAGATATGGTTAAGTTTGTATCCAGTTGTCACAATTGCCAACAAGTGAAAATCGAACTTCAAAGGCCGTGTGGCCTAGCCCAAGACATAGAAATTCCTACTTGGAAGTGTGAAGAGATCAACATGGATTTTGGAATTAGTTTGCCTAAGACTAGGAAACACTTTGATTCTATTTGGGTTATTGTTGATAGGATGACAAAGTTGGCTCACTTATAACTGGTTAAAACAACTTATGGTGCCGAAGATTATGCCAACTTGTATATTTATGATGAGTTGGTTAGATTACATGGGGTACCATTATCTATCATTTCGGATCATGGTGCTCAATTTACTTCTCATTTTTGGAGGTCATTCCAAAAGGGTCTTGGTACCATGGTTAAGCATAGAATGACTTTTCATCCTCAATGGATGACCAAGCCAAAAGGACTATCCAAACTGTTGAGGATATGTTTAGGGCTTGTGTTTTGGAGTTTAAGGGTAGTTGGGATGAACATCTTTAACTTATTGAGTTTGCTTAAAACAATAGCTACCACTCAAGCATTGGCATGGCTTCCTTTGACGCTTTATATGATAGGCATAGTAGGTCCCGATAGGGTGGTTTGATGTTAGGGAGACGACATTGTGAAGCCCAAAATTAGTTATGAAAGCTTTGGAGACTGTGAGGTTGATAAGGGAAAGTTTGAAGATGGTTCAAATTAGGCAAAAGTCCTACTCTAATATGAGTAGAAGAGATCTTGAGTTTAATATGGATGATTGGGTTTACTTGAATGGTCCGATTTGGCTAGAAAGGGAAATTGAGCCCGAGGTTTCTGGGACCTTATAGAATTTTGAGTAGTGTTGGTAAGGTTGCCTATGAATTGGAGTTGCCTATGGATATGAGAATGGTTCATCCGGTCATCCATGTGTCTATGTTAAGGAAATGTGTTAGTGACCCTAGTGCTATAGTACCCCTAGAAGTTATGGCTATTGTGGAAGATAATTTGACTTATGAGGAGGTCCCGGTGGAGATATTGGATAGAAAGTGAAAAGGTTGAGGAACAAAGATGTAGCATCCGTCAAGGTTCTTTGGAGGAGTCAACAAGTTGAAAGTGCCACATGGGAAGCCGAAGTGGACATGAAAAAGCAAAATCGATACCTCTTTCACTCTGCTGAAAACAAAGGTAACAATTTAAGTCCTATCTATGATTTGAAGTCTTAAGTTTTAGCCCTTAGGTCATTTTTGCATGCATTCATGTTCATGGTTACAAGTTTATGGTGATTGTTGACATTTATGTTGAGACTTTTAGAAAATGATATTTAAGTGCAATTATTTCATTCATGTCAGGCTGAAAGCTTCATAATTGCTTCTTTTTTATATATTTATTTGACATTCGGGGATAAATGTTCCCAAGGAGGCGATATTGAAACACCTCACATGTTCTTCGAAATGACCCATAATCATACTTTCCTTATATCTCAAAAACCGTGTGTGATTTTGGAAATCCGAATTCATATTCTTGATCGGGCGCAAAATTGAGAGGGGAATGGGAAAAACCCAAATTTTAGAAGACCCGTAGCAAAAAAAAATTTTCGTTAATTAATCAAATTCTAGTGTGTATCCGCGCCCCAAGCGCTATACAGCCTGGGCACAGACTAGCACAAAACCTTCCTTCATGTTTGGTCCGCATCACAGATTGGACGCGGACTAGTATAATTTTTCCCTATTTTTCATTCATACTTGGTAATTTTTAAACTCTACAACTTACAAAACCCTATCTAAAACCTCTTCAAGACTTTATCAAAATCTTCAGTCAAATCAAGGATCTCAAGAACAATTTTGGATTTCAAGGACCTAATCCAAGCATCAACTCTCCATCAACTTTACTCCAAGAAATTCAAGGTTTAAAAGGTGTGTGAGTCTTCATCCATGGGTCCTTTCACTCATAGAGCCCAACCTTCTCATTTTATGAAAATTGCATGATTTCAAATTGTATTCCTTATGGGTATATCTTGTATTGTATTATAAATGTGAATTATGTTGGGTTTTTATCAAGTATTGATTGATTATTCATGAATATCTATTCTAAGCTTGTTCCATAAGTTGATTTATGTCTGTTGAGATTATGCATGATTTGAACTATGAAAACTATGAACTATGGTGAACTTTTGAGATGGATTTCGTGTTACCCAAATTAAGGGTTTTACTACTATGATTAGTGGGTTGAATTTCATGATTCTCAAATGGTTGATTTTACTCTCCTACGTTATTAGTCTACAAAATTGACATGATTTTGAATATGTGTCCATATACCTACCATGTGTTTGATCAAATTATATGACAAGGATTTGCAAGTTAAAGATGAGCTATTTCATGATTTACAAGTCAATTGATTTCAGGACAATTATGGGCTCCCAAGTATGTATTTAATTTAGGAAAGTATTTATGATTTTACAAGTGACATGTTGAGGCCTATTTAAGATTTTAATTTCTTGTGAGCCATTCATGTCAAGTTGAGGGATCAAGCATGATTATTATTTTACCCTCATGTTTAAGTTCAAGTAAGATCACAAGTAAAGGTCAAGCAAGAATGAGCTACTCATGTCATGTTATCATGACTCTTATAAGTTATTCATGTCATGAATAAAGTATGATTATTTCAAGTATTCAGTAGGATTAGATGTAGACCTGATTAAGGCTTAAGATGGGGGCTCGACTCAAAAGGTCCTTATATAAAGTCTTTAGTCTCTAAACTATGTGCCACCATAGGATTATATTATTTTTCCTAAAAGGGCTTTACTAGTGGATCCATCTAGTTCATATTATCATGTTTTATTTGCCTTGGCAAGTAGAGCACACCTAGTGGAAGGGGTGTCATGCCTAGATCATTTGGCTGAGGGGGTGTCATGCCTTGGATTCTAAGTTATAGCTCTCTTGGTCTATGTCGGTTAAGGTCTCCTCTCACATATGTATATTATTTTATGCAAGTTGAATGTTTTTGTCATGACCCAAGCCTATGGCCTAGATATGACATGACAAATGAGTACCCGAAGGGACCCCAAACAAGCCTCTTAGCATATCATACACACATCTTTGGTCATGAAAGCATAATAACAATAACAAGAGATAATAAAAAGGGAAAACGGGACTAGGGGAAGTCTTGGATATCATAGAAACATATAGAGCCAAGCTTATAGTATTAATACATCATAATATTCCAACAATACCTCTAAACATAGATTGGAGTAGGGACCAAGACACTTTCTAGGCACACCCTCATAGTACCGAATGCTCAACATAAAGAGATAACAAAAGCAATAGTAGCATAGCTAGTTTCCCCGAACTTGAGGACTCACCAAAGATTATCTTCAAGTTGCCAAACTAGCCACGGGGAAGATGATCGTGAGGTGCTCCAGTTCCTACATGGTAGCATCATATAGGCATAAAGTATGCGTTAGTACATTTGAATATGCCAAGAATGTAGTATGCAATGCAACCAGAGATAAGCAACATAGTCAAAATGCATAATCATAATCAAGGAATAAGTATAATAACAATATGGCGTGCATGACCAATGCTTGAAGTAAAACATGATTGTATATAACATATTACATATGTAGGAAGAGACTATATCCATCATAGACTAAGAAAAATATTACTTGGAATCCAAGGCATGTCACTCCCTTGGAAGGTGATTGAGGTATCTACCCCTCAACATAGTAGATGGGCATGTCAACCCCCATCATAGTGGTCAAGGTATATACCCCTCCACATGGTAGATGGGCGTGTCATCCCCTATCATAGTTGTCAAGGTATACCCCTCAATATGGTAGATGTGCATAACACTCCCCATCAAAGTGATCAAGGTATATACCCGTCAACATGGTGGATGAGCATAGCACCCCCCATCAAAGTAGTTGAGGCATATCACCCCCTCAATAAGGTGTGGTCAACTTGCAAAACTATACATACTTCTCATGAATTCAATAAATACGAAAAATCCCTTCACTATCATAGAGACACTTAACTTGTAAACCATGCCATAGACCATCAATAACCCATGAATTCATGTCAAGACATTTTATCAAATGTTTGGCGGGTGTGTATTGCTAGTTCAAAATCATGCAATTGAATAGTGAAATCATGTGAGAAAATTCAATATAAATCAATCCACCTACACTTAGTAAAACCCTCATGCAAGATATAATAAAATCGCTCATCAAATTTCATGATAGATCATAGACTCATAGATTAAAACATGCATAAACAATCAACATTTTATGAAACCCTAACATAGTTCATAATTAAATTTCATCATAACAGATACCTATAGATTATCCAGCTTGGAAACATTCAATTTACATTAAAAAGAATATTGGGCACCATGGATGAAAGACCCCAATTGTTGAAACCCACATACCTCAAACTTGGGTTTTCTTTATGAAGTCTTGAAGGAGACTCAAAGCTTGAGTAGAGTTCATGAGATCAAAAATTGAGTTTGGGACACTTCAATTTTGGATGAAATATTTAGCTGTGTTAGAGAGGATTTTGAGAATGTCTTGAGTGATATAGAGTTGAAAAATAGCTACATATAGGTATTTTTATGCATAGGAGGGCATGGGGTCAAGACCCAAGGCACTTGGGTTGAAATAAGAAAACTGGGAAAAATGCACATCTTGAAGCCCCTGGCGCGTCACGCCTCGAGCATGAATCATCTCTGGAAATTATAATTTTTGAAAAATTATTTTTTGCTATGGTTTCTCTAAAATTTGGGTTATACCCATTTCCCTCTCAATCTTTCCTCTAATTATAAATATGAAGTTAGATGTTAGATATCACACACAGATTTTGAGATATATGGAAATTACGATTATAGGCATTTTCAAGGCACACTTTCGGGTATTTTTGGGGCGTTTCATTATCTCCCCCTAGGGAATATTCATCCCCGAATGTCAAAGAAATGTACGTAAGAGAAGTAATCATGAAGATTTTATCGCAATATGAATGCAACAAATACACTTAAATATCATTTTAAAAATTCTCATCATGAATGTCAAAAATCATCATAAATTTGTTAACATAAACTTGAATGCATGCAAATGATATAAGGGCAGAAACTTAAGGCTTGAAATCTTGTAGGGGACTTAAATTAGTACCTTAGGCTTAAGTAGATTGGAAGGTATATGGATATCACTTCTACATGTCCACCTCGATTTCTCATGTGGCACTTTCAACTTGTTGGGTCCTCCAAAGGACCTTAACTGAAGTTACATACTTGTTTCTCAACCTCTTCACTTGTCTATCCAAAATTTCTACCGAACCTCTTCATAAGTCAAATTATCTTCCACCATACCCATAATATCCAAAGGTACAATAGCATTTGGGTCACCCACACACTTTCTTAATATAGATACATGAAAGCTAGGATGAACCATACTCATATAGTTTGGCAACTCCAACTCATAGTCACCTTACCAATACTCCTCAACACTTTATAAGGACCCAAAAATCTTTGACTCAATTTAACCTTGTTGCTAAAATAGACAACACCCTTCATTGGTAAGACCTCCAAATAGACCCAATCGCTAACTTTAAATTCAAGATCCCTTCTTCTCACATTGGAATAGGACTTTTATCGACTTTTGGCTATTTTAAATCTTTCCCTAATCAACCTCACCTTCTCTAAGGCTTCCATGAATATGTCCGGACCTAATAAGGCCATCTTCCCCACCTCAAACCATCCAACTGGGGATCTACAACATCTACCATAGAGAGCCTCCAAAGGAGCCATACCAATGCTTGAATTATAACTATTATTGTAAGCAAACTCAATGAGTGGAAGATGTTCATCCTAACTACCTTTAAACTCCAAAACACAAGCTCTATGGATATCCTCAAGGGTTTGGATAGTTCATTCGCTTGGCCATCCTTTTGAGGGTGAAAGGTCGTGTTAAGCTTAACCGTGGTACCAAGACCTCTTTGGAAGGACATCCAAAATTGAGAAGTGAATTAAGCACCACGATCCGATATGATAGATAAAGGAACCTTATACAATCTAACCAACTCATGAATGTGCAACTTAGCATAATCTTCGGCACTATAAGTAGTTTTTACCAGTAGGAATTAAACCAACTTTGTCATTCTCTCAACAACAACCCAAATTGAATCAAAATGCTTTCTAGTCTTAGGCAACCCAATCACAAAATCCATGTTCATCTCGTCCCACTCCCAAGTAGGAATCGCTATGTCTTGGGATAGGCCACTCGGCCTTTGATGTTCGGCTTTTACATGATGGCAATTGTGACATTCAGATATGAACTTGGCAATGTCTTTCTTCATCCCCCCCCGCCAATACACCTTCCTCAAATCTCTATAAATCTTCATAGAACAGGGGTGAATAGAATAGGATGAATTATGAGCCTCATCTAAAATCAACTTCCTCAAGTCACCAACATTAGGCACACATAATCTACCTTGTTACCTAAGGGCACCATCTCCCCCTTGGGAGAAAACCTCCACTTTACCATCTCTACCAAGGCCTTCAGTTCTAGCATGGTAGGGTCAAAATCTTGTTTTTCGTTTAACCCCTTAATCAAAGAATACTTAGAACCATCAACCACCACTATACTACCATTATCAACTTCTTCTAACCTAACCCCCAATCTAGCCAACGAATGAACCTCTCTAGCCACCTCTTTGTAACCATCATCAATATGTGCTAGGCTACCTATAGACACCCTACTTAAAGCATCGGCTACAACATTAGCCTTATCGAGGTTATAGTGCACACTTGTATCATAATCTATAAGGAGCTTTAACCATTTTCTTTCTCTCAAGTTGAGATCTTTTTGAGTGAACACATATTGGCGACTTTTGAAATTGGTAAACACATCCACATGAACCCCATACAAATAATGACACCAAATTTTCAAAGCAAATACCACGGTGGCCAATTCAAGATCATGGGTAGCATAATTCTTTTTATGCACCTTAAGTTTCCTAGAGGCATATGCTATTACCTTACCATTTTGCATCAAAACACAACGCAAACCTATTTTTGAGGCATCACAATACATAACAAACCCTTCAAACCCTTCTCGTAGAGAAAAGATGGGAGCGAAAATAAGCTTATCTTTCAAATTTTGAAACTCTTCTCACATTCAATGATTCACACAAATTTTGTCTTCTTTTGGGTCAACTTATTTATAGGAGAAGCAATAGGAGAGAACTCATTCACAAACCTCTAGTAATAACATGTCATATCTAAGAAACTTCTAATATCCAATAGGGTCAAAGGTCTAGGCCAATATCTAATCCTCTCCATCTTCTTAGGATCCACCTTAATGCTATCACTCGACAGCACAAGATCTAAGAAAGCATGCTCTTTCAACCAAAACTCACATTCTTCATATCTAGCATATAACTTCTCTTCCCTTAAGATTTGCAACACAACCCTCAAGTGATCCACATCCTCCTCCTCACTATGGGAATAGATCAAGATATCATCAATAAATACCACCACAAATAAGTCAAGGTAGGTTTTAAAGACCTTATTCCTAAGATCCATAAATATAGCTGGTGCATTAGTCAACTCGAAGGACATAACTATAAAATCAAAGTGCCCATATCTAGTTCAGAATTTCATTTTGGGAATGTCACACTCCCTCATATTCATTTTGTGATACTTGGACCAAAGATCAATCTTAGAGAAGTGACTAGCCGCTTGAATTTTGTCCAAAAGATCATTAATCATTAGTAGAGGGTACTTATTCTTTATGATGACCCTATTAAGTTGCTAATAATTGATGCACATTCTAAGACCATCCTTCTTCTTCACATACAACACTGGTACACACCAAGGTTATTAACTAGGCCTTATGAAACCTTTCTCCAAAAAATCTCTCAATTATTCTTTCAACTCCTTCAACTCCGCCAAGGCCATATGGTAAGAGGAAATAGAAATGGGTAAAGTGTTGGAAAGAAGGTCTATACCAAAATCTATTTCCCTTTCAGGAGGAATACTGGGAAGCTTATCGGAAAAGATATCAAGGAATTCATTAACCAACGAAATCGACTCTACAGGAAGGACTTTGGACTCAACATCCCTAACCCTCACAAGATAATAGAGACAGCCCATAGAAATCAACTTTTGGGTCTAAATACAAGAGATAAATCTACCCTTAACCACCATATCACAACTTTCCCACTCAAGGACTAGTTAATTATGGAATTAGAATTTGACCCTATGGGTTCTACAATCAATAGACTCCTAATATGCATGCAACCAATCCATCCCAAGAATGACATCAAAATCTACCATATCTAATTCAACAAAACCACAAGGCAAGATTTTATGCAAAATAAAAATTGGACAATTTCTATAGACCTTTCTAGCAACAATGGATGTACCAATGGGAGTAGACACTTCATTAGGATCACAAAATAATTTGAGATTAACATGAAGCTTTTTGGCAACAAAAGAAGTAAGAAAACAAAGAGTGGCACCCAGGTCTATCAAAGCATACACATCAAAATCAAAAACCTTTAATATACCGGTGTTGACATCAGGCACCTCATCTACCCCTTATATCCCTTAGAGAGAATAGAATCAGGTTTACCTTGGGGCACCTCCTTATTGACCTCCTCTCCCCTTAGGACCCGTAGTTGCACCTTGGCCTTGTAGACGACTATCTCTTCCCTTGTTTTGGTTACGAGGATAATCCATCACCATATGCCCCACTTCACCACAACTATAGCAAGCATTAGTGTCTTTCAAACATGGGCCATTATGGGCTCTACCACATCTTGGGCACATAGGGTTAGGCATCACACCACTACCACCTTGGACCCTTGGGTTGTCATTAGTAAACATTCTATTAGGAGCATTAGAAGACACTTGGCCTTGAGAATACATGCCACCCTTGGGACATTAGAATCTACATTCAAAACGGGTCCTCTTAGCCTCATCACTTCTTCTTTTTCTAAGCTTTTCCCCCTACAATTATTCGGCATATGTCATGAGTTGGGACAAATCCATATCATTTACCAACATTGAGGTTCGCCACTCCTTATTGACCAAGTCGGACTCTCCCGACACAAATTTATTCATCCTAGACCTTGGCATGGCTAAATATTATGTAGCATACTTGGAGAGTTGGTTAAACTTAAGGGCATATACCCTCACACTCGTGAAACCCTGCGTAAGGTTCATAAATTCAATCATTTTGTCCTCCCTTATCTCTATAGGAAAGAATAGGTTAAGAAATGCCACCTTGAACTCTTTCCAAAGGATGAATTATCGTTCCCCTTCTCCACTTTCCATTGGGTGAACCGAATTTGAGCCACCCCCTTGAGTTGGTTGGCTGCCAACTCCACTTTCCCCTCTGATCTAACCCCCATACTAGACAACATTTTATACACTTTATCAATAAATTCTTGAGGATCCTCATCCACTTTATATCCATGGACCTTCATTGGGTCAATTCTAGTAAAGTCTCTCACCCTAGAGGCCTGAGTAGGAGCATAAGGAGTTTGGTCCCCTTAGTTGATTTGATTGGCCATAGCATGAGCCAACATGGTAATAGCATCCCGAAACTCTTCATGAGCTACTCCCCCATCTTGATTAGCTTGGGGAGCGGGAGGAGCCAATTGATCCTTGGGTATATGGGCTCTTCTTCCTCTTGGGATTGGCATAATCTAGAATAGCAAAAAATATTCGTTAGGGGAAAACCTTACTATAACTTCTCTAGCACGACATAGATCATAAAGAAGGGAAATATTTCCTAAAATGCCTTATAGCCTCTTACTCGTAGTTATGGTGCACTACATAACCATGTATAAGACTTTAATTGACAGGGTATGTTAGATTTCGAGGACTATTACAACCTAGCACTCTGATACTATGTTTGTCAAGACCCAAGCCTAGGACCTAGGCATGACACAATGAATGGGAACCCAAAGGGACCCCAAACAAGGCTCTTAGTATATCATACACATATCCTTGGTAGTGGAAGCATAATAACAATGATAAGAGCTAATAAAAAGGGAAGATGACACTAAGGGAAGTCTTAGATATCATAGAAATATAGAGAGTCAAGCTTATAACATTAATACATCATAATGTTCCAACAATATCTCTAAACATAAATTGGAGTGGGGGCTAAGACACTTTCTGGGCTCACCCTCATAGTATCAAAGGTTCAACATAAAGAGATAACCAAAGCAAGAGTAGCATAGTTAGTGTCCTCGAACTTGAGGACTCACCAAAGCTTATCTTAAAGATGCCAAACTAGACACATAGAGGATGATCGTAAGGTGCTCCGATTCCTACATGGTAACATCATGTAGACATACATTTGAATATACTAAGTATGTAGGATGCAATGTAACCAGAGATAGACAACATAGTCAAAATGCATAATCATAAGCAAGGGATAAGTATAATAACAACATGATGTACATGATCAATACTTGAAGTAAAAAATGCTTGTATAGAAACATATTACATATATAGGAAGAGATCATATCCATCATAGACCAAGCAAACTATTACTTGGAATCCAAGGCATGTCACCCCCTTGGAAGGTGATTGAGGTATCTATGCCTCAACATGTTAGATGAGCATGTCACCCTGCATCATAGTGGCCAAGGTATATACCCCTCAACATGGTAGATTGGCATATCACCCCTTTTCATAGTGGTCAAGGTATATACCCCTCAATATGGTAGATGGGCATAGTAAACCCCCCCATCAAAGTGGTCAAGGTATGTACCCCTTAACACGGTAGATGAGCATAACACCACCCATCAAAGTGGTTGAGGCATATCACCCCCTCAATAAGGTGTGGTCAACTTGCACACTATAGATACTTCTCATGAATTTAATAAATACATACAATCCCTTCACCATCATAGAGTTACTTATAAACTATATCATAGACCATCAATAACCGAAGAATTCATGTAAAGACAATTTATCAAATACTTGGCGGGTGTGTAAGCAAGTTCACAATTATGTAATTCAAGAGTGAAATCATATGATAAAACTCAATGTAAATCCACCCAGCAACACTTAGTAAAACCTTCATGCAAGATACCTTGAAATCCCTCATCAAATCACATGATAGATCATAGATTCATAACTCAAAACATGCATAAATAGTAAATATTTTATGAAACCCCAACATAGTTCATAATCAAATTTCATAATAAGAGATACCCATACATAATCCAACTTGAAAACATGCAATTTACATTAAAAAAAAAAAGGAAGATTGGGCACCACGGGTAAAAGAACCCAATGGTTGAAACCTACATACCTTAAACATGATTTTCTTGATGAAATCTTGAAGGAGCCTTGAAGATTGAGTAGACTTCTTGAGATTCGAAATTAAGCTTGCGATAGTTTAATTTTGGATGAAATATTTGGTTGAGTGTAAGAGAGAGTTTTGAGACTATCTTGAGTAATATAGAGTTGAAAAATAGCTAAGTATAGGAGTTTTTATGCATAGGAGGGCATGGAGCCAAGAACCCAAGGCCCTTAGGCCAAAATAAGAAAACTGGGAAAAATGCACATATCCGTGCTACTAGCACGTCATGCCTTGGGCGCAAATCACCTCTGGAAATCATAATTTTTGGAAAATTATTTTTTGTTATGGTTGCTCTAAAATAGAGGTTATACCCATTTTTCACTCAGTTTTTCCCCTAATCATGAATATGAAATTGGATTTTTGATATCATGCATGGATTTTAAGATATATGAAAATTATGATTATGGGCATTTTCGAGGCATATTTTCAGGCATTTTTGGGCCGTTTCGATTTTACATGCATGTTTCATTACAAGCATTGATCATACATGTTATATTGAGATTATATACATATCCTATATATATGTATTTTGAATATTCTGGCTTATGTCTTTATTGCATTGCACCCCGCATACTTAGTACATTCCAAGTACTAACGTATACTCTATGCCTACATGAAATCACCATGTAGGAATCGGAGTTTCTATTGATCATCCTCCTCTACATAGCTAGTTTGGTTCATTAAAGAAAGCTTTTGGTAAGTCCTCAACTCAAAGGACATTATCTACCTTCACTCATACTATGCTGAGACTTGTTTATGAGGCTTGGATACTTATCTTTTCAGGGTGACCCCGGGAAGTGTCTTGGCCTTTGCTCCATTATATATAGAAGTTTCATTGTATATTATGTCATGGTTGTCTATATTTTGAGCTTGACGCCTCTTATACTATTACTATTATGAAAGACTTCACTCAGTCCTGCTTTCCCTTTTTATAATTGACTCTTGATATTGACTTATTCCATTTCCGTAACCAAGAATGTGTACATGACATGCTAAGAGGCTTGTTTGGGTTGCCTTCGGACTTCCCATTCACCATGTCATGTCAAGGCCCTAGGCTTGGATTGTCAAATTAAATATGTTATATAACAAAGGTAAAATGGACAATGCATAGGAAAAAGGGGTAGTTTATTTATTCTTGACAGTTTGGGAGGACGGGAGGGGGGGGGAAGGGGAAAGGGAGTTTCTACCCTCAAAATGTTACCAAAATTGTTATTTAAAATTTTTTAGTCATTTATAATAGTTGTTTATTCTCAATCTCTATTTTGGGCATATATAAATGAAAATACATATTGATTGAGCTTATTACTGAAATGAGTAAGTAATACATTTATTAATAATCTATGACCATATTTTGGGCATCCCACTTACATAAATTTAAAATTTACTAAATTATTCTCTAACAAAAAACTTTTGACATCATAAACTATGCGTACGTCATAAACTATGTCATATTAGGAAAAGATTGACGTCATAACTACGTGTACCTTAAGATAATAACATCAAACATGGAAGGTAATACACCCTTATTTATTTTCCTACCAAAATAGTTACTAAAATTTATTATGCTCAAATATTTATAAAATTAAAATTTCTTCTATAAATAGGAGCCCATATTAGACCAAAAAATATCACCACCAATAACAAACACTTTTGATACCCATTAATTTTTCCTCCTCTTCCCACTCATTAACCATGCCAAGAAGAAAAGTTAATCTTGCCTATATTGAAAATAATACTGGAAGGAGAATCACATACAGAAAGAGAAAAAAAGGATTTGTGAAAAAAGCTGAAGAAATCAGTACACTTTGCGGTTCTGAAGTTGCTATCGTGCGATATAATGAGTTCAACAAAACACCCATTGTTTTTCCAGACTATGAAAAAGTAGTCAATACTTTTACAAAATTCAAGGCGCTTTCAACAACAATTCAGTCAGAAAAAATGATGTCAACTACAAAGTTCACCATGAAAAAAATCGATAAGATGGCAAATGGATTACAAAAGTTAAGAAAGAAAAATAGTATAAAGGAGAAGGAGAACATGATGCATGATATGTTAGATAGAAATGATATTCCCATTGACATGAATTCTAAAGATCTAAATGATCTTATGTTTGTGATGAAACAAAATTTCAAAAAGATACGTGAACTAAAAATTAAAGTTGATGAAGAGGGTTCTACTTCGAATATCTCTCAACCCATTTCTAGATCATTGACACTTGGTAGAACCATCTCAGAAAGGACAAAAACTCCTCTATTGGATTCTAGTGATGGTCCAACATCAGTGATTCCTTCGATGTCTAATGGGATCGAAATCGAGGATCCAAGATCTTCTCTATTGGTCCCAAATGTAGCTCCGATATGGAAGAATAGCATGGTGTCTAAACTAAAAGTTCATTCATCAGCTCCTACTGAAATGCTCCAATATATAGTAATGACTTCATTAATATCCACTCCAACGATACCACAAATGGACTCTTCAATGAACATCCCAACCATTGGTGCACCAATGCCAATGAATAGCTATGTGAACAATTTAGATGGGTTTTCACATAGTCCAGCATCATTTGAATCGAAAGACTGGAATGATGATGATATAAATTCTTTATTTGATGATTCATACTGCAACAACATTAATGTTGAAGATTCAAACAACAACAATAATTGGTAAGAATCTTGGACTAATGTATGCCTCTTTTCATTAGTACAAAATTATAATCCATGTTGTCCCATGGATAATCTTTGTCTTTTACTATTTTACATGTGTAGGTTGTCACACAGGACTCTTTATATTTCTTTTCCTTTGTCCTCATTTTAGATGCCTGTATGTCATGTTTCATTTTTTTAAAGTCATTTATTTAATTCTCTTATTAAATGTATGCATAATATTTTTTAAAAATATTTTCTGGGCATCTTATATTTATTTGTGTCTTTATTACTTTTAGTATTGATATTGTTTATAATAAAGATGTTGTTGTTGTTAGTGTAATTTCTAGAAACAATATCTTTCAATTCGAAAATCTAAGAAATGAATAAATAAAGAGGGTAAACCTTTTTTCTAAATTTTTCAATGTACATTAATAATGCATATTAAATTGAAATGAATTGTTGCAATAAGGCCGATAATATATATA